>BMAW01129424.1:42500-61409 GCA_019974015.1 Nephila pilipes | reverse complement strand
AGGTCCGTCGCCAATAGCCCTCGTGTTGCTTCTAGTGCGACGTTAATTAAAACTAAAACTAAAACTAAATTGCAGCCATACAACCAAACCATGACGGAGCCACCACCATGTTTAACTGTAAGACGTAAATTGTTTAGCTACATCACTCGGAATACTTTTCCTTCCTCTTCCACTCTTATTTTGAATTAATCCATCGCATTTAAATTTCCCAATGATTTTCTGGACACATGAGTGACTTCTACCGACAATTTCAGCTATTTCACGATAAGATTTTCCCTTCTTAAATAACCTTATTATAAATTTTCTTGCATCAATACTAGTCTCTTTCCGAGGAGCCATTTTCCATTTAAAATTACAGCTTTATATTCTCATAACCAACTTCAAAAGACAGAAATAACAGTTGAAAAAGTTTAGGATAAAATTTCCCAAACTTAGATTATTAGTAGCAAGCAAAAAGAAAGCAAGTGGTAGTTAAACAAAAATTTCATTTGTGTATCCTCAATTTTTTGAGGTAAAAATCTGCTTATGTTTATTTGAAATGCATCTAAAAAGTTTTATTTTAGAATTTTGTCGTTGATTTTTCTTTATTTTTACTGTTAATTAAACCTTTTGTTATGTCTAAGAATTAAAAATTCGTTTGCACTTCTGGTTAAGGTGTTATTTTGATTGAAAGTTGGATTTATCAAGTAAAAGTAAGGTGTATCCTCAATTGTTTGTGCCACTGTACCTCAAGATTAGTACTATTCCTATCGACATAGATCTGATTCAATCACAAAAATCTTATAAAAAAGTTTGCATTTATTTCTGTGAATTAATACTTTTTACGAGTCTCAAAATCAAGCTTTAGTTTTCTGTATATTTAAAAAAAATAATTCGGTATTTATGCAGTTCTTTTTCCATATTCATTATGTGTAAAATAGTGGTTTAGATGTCCTTTTCAATTTTACTCTAACATTCTAAAACTAATTTCTTTTGAAAATGCGTTCTCTTACGAATACGTTTTACACTCACTGTAGGACGTATTCGTTATTTTAATACGGGTATATAAGTATATGTGACTACTGTTGGCGAGGAAAGACTGTATTAACCCTCCTTTGTAGGTAAGAGAGATTGCTAGTGTATTGGAGACGCATGTGTACTCGCTTCTGGAAGGTAAGGACAAAAGCGAGCTCCTAGACGTAAAAGTATTTTTTCTTTAAGACATGGAATTGCCCAAATCAACACTAATAAATTCTCCATCAGTTATAAGTGACCAAAAACCTCACACTCTCAGTCGCAGAACCGGAGCTTAATTTGAGAATTTAGAAATGGATAGAATTTGAAATGAAGAAGTAAAGTGAGAGAAAGCGCTTTCGTTTTACAGAAAGATATCGAAAAGAAAAGAATCGATACGTGTCAGGTGTGTAATAAGAGGAGAATCGGGAACAGAGTTTACGTGAAACGTAATTTTAGTCATGAGAAACTGTTCGAAGGAATTCGGAAAATGTCTTCTTTTTGAGCGAATAAAGATTTATAATATATTGCAACAGAGATGGGCATCAAGGATGTTACCGGTATGACCATGAGCTTAAAGAAGTCCATAACTAGTTAAGAAGATTACGAGGAAAACGATATTAGAGAACTACTTGCACAATAGCTAAAGAAAGGAGAGAAGAAACAGAAGGAGGGAAAGTGGAATGAACTGCTGGGATGAGAAAAGATATTGAATTTCTTTTTCAAAAAAGTGCGTTTTTTCATGGAAAGAAGCCTATACTTAATCATAATCAAATTCTGTATTGAGTTTCAAGAAAGAAGTAAAGAGAAGAAATGAAAATTGAAATGGAGAAATAAGAAGCAAGGCTTGTTTGAGATTCAACGAGAAGCAATGTATCGGATTTAATTGGAAAGAAAACAAAAGGAAGAGAGAATATTTGAGTCAATTAGCTGAATTTGGAAAGAAAAAAAAGGAACACAAATCAAAATACAAACAGAGAAGGACAAAGCGAGGTAGTTCGAGAGTCAACGAAAAGAAGAACTGCGTCAAGAGTTTAGAGAGCTGAGAAAAGGAAAGTAAAATAATGGAAAGGAGCAACGATGGCAAGAACTAAAATATTTCGGTCAACAATTAACTGAACTTCAGAAGGTCAGTGAGAAACCTTTAATCTTGTAGGGAAAGATATTTCTATTATTCAAAAAGAAAAATCGGAATTAGTGGATCAAATTAAGTCAAGTAAAGACTATGTTTCTAAATTATCGGGTCAACTCGAAATGAAATGGGTGTTTTTAAATGAAGATGAAGAAATGCATGCAACGGAATTGAGAAGATGGGAAGAACTAAAAAAATTGGTAGAAGTATTACTTCACAAGAAGTGATTGAAAGCAGAGAAAAATAGAGAATTACAATTAGGTGATTGCAAGGGAAACCCTACTAAAAAAGACAGAAAACATACAGAAGAATTGAAGTTGAAATACGAGATAAGTGAACAAGACTAGGAAAAGTAAGGGAAAGCAATGAAAATCCGCAATGGCTAAAAAAAGGATTCGGGGCATTTGAGACGGATGCGTGAAAAGGAAAGATATATAGAACGAGATTTTATTACGCAAATGGGGAAATAAGAAAAGTAGAAGGAATCGCGTGCAAAAACAAATCCATGTAAAATGCGAAATATTTGAAAGAAAAGACAGATTTCGGGGAAGAAAAAAAAAATTCAGCAAAGCAAATTTACAGAACGAGTCAACAGGACGGAACGTATGCGTGTCTTCAGGCCAGGGAGTCGGATAGCCACAACCGTACCAAGTGAAGTACTCGTAAATATTTACCACAAATGACTTGGGTGCCCAAGATAAGAGTGTAATGCGACGACCAAAAACATCCCCATGCGTGTGTGAAATAGAATTGAAGACAATCGACTCTCAGTGCAATGACCTCATAGATGAACCCCCATATACAACGATGAAAGACCCAGCAATTTCAGTGTTACTCTCCCTCACAGTAAGCCAATTAAAGACCCAGCCGTGGTGTGTAATTCCAGTAGATGCAGAAATCCCACCTGCAGTGCAAAAGAGACGGTACCGACAAAGGACTTTTGACCCCTTTCCCCCACGTGGATGACTGAATGATCTTATTTGCTTTTGCTAGCTACGCTATAGACCATGGGTGTCTAAACTATGACCATTTGAGGGCTACATTTTACGTCTAGACCACAGTTTAATCTTGTTTGGCGCAGCATAGCCATATCTGGCTCTTGCGACAATAAACTTTACATTCATTCATTCACTCACTCACTTGAGGGCCACATTGCGGAAAAAAAAAATCTGGGCCACATTGCAAAAAAAACTACTGGGCCGCACATACAATATTTTTTCAACAAATTGAAATAAAAAAATAACTCTTAGTTTTATTAAAATAAATTAACTTTTTATTATTTTTCTAATTTGAATTAGCTATGTATAAGTACGTATTTATTTTAAATTTGTAAAAGTTTCGTTTCATTTAGTTTAGATTTCATAAAGGTGGAAAAAATTCGAATTAATAAGATGGATGAATTTGCTTTTGTTGAACAAGCAAATCGATATAGGGTTCAATAGACGAGGCAGCAATTCTTACTGCGTTTTCAAGATGTTGTCAGTGATCTTTGTCCTATTTTTGATTTTTGCAAGTTTCATTCTTGAAAATAATTGCTCACAAATATAAGTACTGCCAAAATATGAAGGCATTAATAAAGCATGATTGCGAAAAATAGGATTTATCGAGGGGTAGGTAATCTTTATAAAACTCCAGTAAAGAAACATTCCCAAATTTTTCTTTCTGTTGAATGTCACTTTGCGGTTCAATGCTTTCCATTTGAAGATTTAAAGGCAGTTTATTTATTTATAGAGAAAATAAAGTAGAAAATATGTTGAAATATTCTACATTTTTTCAAAATTTTTGAAATCTACTTTCAAACTCTTGAATTAAATCAAAAATTAATGCAGCATATTTTGTGCAAATCACAGGTTTATCTGTAGGATAAGTACTGAAATGTGTCAAATCTTACTTTTATTTGATTATGTTAAGCCAAATGTTTTTCTTTCAAAAGCTGTAATTATTTGAAACATGTTATTAATAATCCATTTTTTCCTTGAAGTCTCAAATTTAAATTATTCAAATATTCTATCAAGTCTACTAAAAAAGCTAAATCTAAAATCCAATCTCCGTCCTCAGATTCTTTCACCGGTTTCCCTTTTGTTTCCATAAATATTTTTATTTCAGTTCTCAAATCGTAAAATCTTTTGAGTATTTCCCCCTTACTGAACCATCTTACTTCTGTATAATAAATAACATCTGCAAATTCAGTCTATTATATTATATTCGAAACGATTGTGTCATTTTATTACTCCCAACAATTTATCTTGTGGAAAAGATGTAATATATTGATGCCTATTAGTGAAAAAATTGTGGTAAGCCCGCCTTTGTATAGAAGAGATTGTTAGTGTATGAGATGCAGTCGGCATAATCGCTTGAGAGAGGTATGTGCGGAAACGAGCTCCTAAACGTAAAAAATGTGTGTGTTATTTTGTTAAAAACCTGGGATAGTCCTTATGCTCGAATGAACACTAGTAAATTATCCAGCAATTAGTAAGAAAGAAAATAGAGATGGAGGGAAAATATTGGTTATTACCAAACTAGGAATTCATCTTGATTTTTTTTTAAAAAAAAATCAAGAAACGTTACGTGTTTTTATATTTCAATTGGGGGGGGGTGTCATAATATTTTCGGTCGTTAATTTAACCAACTTCCCATCAAGCTAGAGCTCTGAAACTTTGGGAATCGTTCTTACTTGCCTAACAATGCAATGTCTAGATATTTGCGACAAGTTTTATCTAATATTTTCTTTAATAATGCAGTTTAGCCCAACCACTTAGCACGATTTCAAAAATTGGCACCAAACTTGGCGAATTTTTTTTTTTTTTCTTTTTTTGCTGAGTGCCGCGGTAGCCTAGAGGTCAAGGTCGTGGACTAACGGTTGGCTGTTTTCGTTCAGTCGCGGGTTCGATCCTTGGCCGCCAAAGACCCGCCATGTAGCCGGGGCTGATGCACGTTAAATCTGTTCGGGGCCCTAAGTCCTCCTGGTGGTGTGTGGTGTGGATGTTAGGAGAGGGGGTGCCAGTTCATGTGTCGTCCTCGTCACTTGACCGTGGTTCAAAATTATGAGGTCCGTCGCCAATAGCCCTCGTGTTGCTTCTAGTGCGACGTTATTAAAAACTAAACTAATTTTTTTTTTTTTTTTTTTTTTTTTGGCTGAACGTTAAGTCCGTAAAACGGACCAGGGTAGCTACATTTGGCAAAATACCGCCAAACAATTCTTGTCCCCCAAGGGTGGTTGGGTTAAACTGCAATCCAAACAATTAATTCACCGGATGAATTATATAATTTCAGTTTTAACGTTTCTATGTATTTCACTTGGTGTGTGTGTGTATCAGTGTGTCATCAAATATTATATCACTAATTTAACCAACTTCCCATCAAGCTAGAGCTCTGAAATTTTAGGAACTGTTCTTACTCGCCTAACAATGCAATATTTAGATATTTGCGACCAATTTTATCTAATATTTCAATAATTTTTTTTAATAAACTTTGCCACCATATAAAAATGCTGTTTTTAAAAACGGTGGTTTTTATCTCTAATTATTTACCTTTGTTGATCAAGATAACATTGCACTAATTAATTTCTTGTATTAAGAAATTAATGTAACTTTTTATATAACAAAAGTATCTTCAAATGATTTTCAATCATTTTATTCAGGGCGACCAAACATTCCCAAGGTGCGACTCAACAATGGGTATGATATGCCCGTCATTGGACTCGGGGTGTGGCAAGTAAGTAAAATTCTTACATGTATATGCATTTTATGAACAAATTCCTGAACAGTTGGTCCTTTTTGCTTTTTAAAAGAAAAAAAAAAACGTTTATAAACAATTATAATAAGTTATAGATATGAGCAACCGAAAATTGTTTAAAATGTAGAATCCACTGAGTGTTGCTATTGGTAGATAATTCTTTTCTAAATTTGCAATTTCAGATATTATAGAATTAAAGATTATTTAAATATTTTCTGTATATAATTATTGAAATCTTAAGCCCTCCAGTTTATTCTATTTTTTAAAAGTATATGATCTTTTTCTCGGGAAAAAATGATTGTAGGACTAAAACATTATGAATCTCGGGCTTGAAACTGGATTGTTCCAAACATTTTGGAGTGGATTATTAACAGCAAGTCGCCTTTAAGATTTCAAGTGTCCCGTAAATGATGTACCTCTGAAATAAGTTGATTTAGATTTGAATACTATTTCATAAACATAAGTATTTTAAAATTTAAGTTTCTCTTTCCTTTTTTTCTATTTCGGGTAATTTGTCTATTTTACTTGAATTTAAATTTTATTTTGAATTGTATATTCGATATAAGGTATCATTTTTATTCTATAGATTTAAAATATTTAAATTCTTAAGTTTTTATAAGTTCAACATGAAATCGTAAATTATAATTGGAATTATTTTGACGTTGGAATATTTCGGTCTACCTTATTTATGGGATTTTCCCATTATTTATGTCCCGGTTATTGCAGGTGTCAAACCCTCAGGGGTTTAACTTCAGATAAGTACGAGAACCCGAGGCGTCCTTATATTTTTACTTTCCCATGGAGTTTGTTGGGAGAGGGGGTGCCAGCTCGGGTATCGTCTCTTGACCGAGGTTCAAAATTACGAGGTGCCAATAGCCATCGTGTTGCTTCTAGTGCGACGTTAATAAAAATTAACTAATTCCCATGGAGTTTATTATCTTTAGTAAACACGGATGCCGTACCTCCATTTACATCTTAGCGATCCTTCTTTATTTTTGACCCTCCTTGTCAACTAATTTTTTATTTTTTAAATTTCTTCAAACCTCTGGATCACAATTACACTTTGTTTGGCGCCGCAAAGCCATGTCTGGCTCTTGCGCCATTTTACTTCAGCATTCGCTCCAAATGCTATACATACTAGAGTATAAACCGGGAGAATTTTGTTTTCCAAGATTCAAAATCAATCTACAAGAATTTTTTTTTTCGATTTATGTTCTATCACCCAAAATGCAAAAAAAAATTTTACTCATTTCCTTTGTTTTTATCTGTGCATTATCTATCGTATTCTATTATAGTAAATGTTTTGAAACTTGTAGACTAGTTGTATGCAAATTTTGCCAACATTATAGTGTTCTTTTTAGCTATGACTCGACAAATATAAAGCTTCTGCGGTTATGAAACGTATTTTCATGAAAATTATCATATCGCTTAGAATTATCCTCTTTAGTAAACAAGCTACATAAACTAGATAAAAAGTAGGACTATAATGATTTATCACTTGAGCATGCTTAACGGAAAAATTCGCTACGCATTTAGCGAACTAGCGCATCCGTATGTAAGCATACTCCCTTAATTTAACTTGGGGAAAAAAAAATTCTAGAAACTCTCGGCTTATTCACGAAATCGTGAGGCAGTCATGAAATCGAACTTCGGATCGAAATTTCGGTTGAGTCGGATACTTCCTTTGCTTACAATCTTTAAGTAAGTATGACAATCGTAACCTCAAAGTACCTTGTCCCTCAGAGACTTCCCTTCTTCAGATAGGTATGGCCATTATGATTCCGCAGTGTTCTAATGATCTTGTTTCTTTCCCTCGGAGTTTACTGTCTTTGGTAAACACGGGTGAGTGCCCCCGGAATACCTTAGATATCTTTCTCTTCTTTCGACCCTCCTTCTGCTAAACAAATTTTTATCTTTTCAATAATCTCAAATGTCTTGATTAGAGTCTCTCGATATGACCTAGAGATCTTTATTTTCAAACCTATTTCTTGTCAAAGAATTTGTTTCCCCATTATGTTTTCAAACCTTTCGATCAGTTACATCGTGTTTGGTGCAACATAGTTATATCAGAGTTTTGTGGCAATCAACTTCACAATCACTGTCCATGAGGTTTAGTCTCCAGTAAACACGAATGGTGTAACCTGAGATACCGTAGCGATCTTTCTCTATTTTCGACCATTAATTTCGTCAACCAGTTTTTTTTTCAATGCTTCCAGAAACATTAATACTCTTGCGCCATTACACACTTCACCCGAGATAACAAAGATGTTTTTTTTTTCCCATGGGTAACTTGTCTTTTCTTGATGAGCACTGGTAACGCAATCTTGGGATAAAGTAGCCTAGTGATCATGGTCGTGGACTCACAGCCAATGGTTTTAGTCGATCGTGGGTTCGAGCCTGAATGCCGTGTAGCCGGGATGATGCACGGTAAATTCCTCTAGGCTCAAAATTCTGATGTGTTGTGGAAGTTTGAAGAAGGAGGTGCCAGCTCGGGTATTTCTTTATCACTTAACCGAGATTCAAAATTGTGAGGATCGTCACCAATAACTCTCGTGTTCGTTCCAGTACGATATTAATAAAAACAATCACAATCTATTGTCAAGAGCTGACATCTTAATCTTTAGTTAAATAGGACTGATACTCTATTTGTTCAATACAAAAAAAAACTTTAATTTTTCCCATTCATCGAATAATCCAGTTCTTCGAAATCCGAATCGACTCTGGTCCCAATTAATCCAACAGATCGATGTTTTAGTGCAATCGCAGATGACGTATGGTGTATATTTTTGAATCTGATCGTGGCATACAAATGATTAATTTGCAAGCGCATTTTGTATAATTAAGGAGAGCCAATGGAGACCTAATTTTTACAATAAAAACTCTTGGCAGTGTTTAAAATTAAAGATTCTAATAGATTGAGGCTATTTTTTCTCTATGTAGAAATAAAATATAATACTCCAATTCTGGCGATTATCTAGAATAAAAAAAGCAATTTCTTTCAAAGTAAAAATACTTTAATTAGTTGATTGACTGAAACTTAAATTTGGGAGATCACTATTACACGAGTCATCTATTTTAGAAGAAAAATTAATTTTGGTTGGGGATTGCTTATTTTTTTTAAAGTTTGGATCTCTATCGCATTACTAATACACTTTTTTTATTCCTTTAACTCGTGCCCTCAGGGTCTTGCCTTTTTTCAGGTGAGGATGGGAGTCGCTCTTCCCGAGGCACTCTAGGGATCTTTTTCTTTCCCATGAGGTTTACTGTCTTTGGTAAACATGGGTGATGTGCCCCCGGAAGACCCTAGCAATCCTTCTCTATTTTCGATCCTTCTTGTCAATCAATTTTTGTCTTTCCTTCAATTTCTTTACGTCTAGGCCACAGTTAAATCTTGTTTGGTGCAGCATAGCCACATCTGGTTCTTGTTCCAATAAACCTTGCATTCACTCACTTGCTTCCCGAGGAACCCAGTGATCTTTTTCCTTTTCCATGGGGTTTACTTGGGATCTTTCTCTATGTTCAACCCTCCTTGTCAATCCTTTTCTTTTTTCAAATGTATAGCAGTTACACCTAATTTGGTGCAACATAGTCATATTTGGCTCTTGCACCATTGAACATCATAACTCACTCACATTCTCGAACTCGTATACAAATATTTGATAAGAAATTTTAAATTAGAAATTAATTTCGGCAATTTATCTTAAGAATCTCGTAGTATCCGATTTGATATTTCTTTACAAAAGGAATGGCATTTAAAACCATTAATTAAAACTATAGTAATCGCCTTCGAATCAAAAGCAATGTTTTAAAATGTAGATCTTCAGAAATTGCCAATACACAAAAGTTTGACATCAAAAACAGCGTTCTGTAAATTCCTCATGGTTCTATATTTATATATGAGATTGTGAGCTAACATCGTGCTGAGAAGCAACACGAGAGGTATTGAACCTCGTAATTTATATGAAAGATTCTGAGACGTTAACTTTGAACTACATGAAAAATATTTCAACTACTTTTTTGATTTTAGTCGGATGTTTTCCGTTTTTATACAGTAATACCATCCAAAAAGGGAAGCCTGTTAGACTATATATTTGTCCCTTAAACGGAGGTGTCGCTTGCAAGAGGCACTACAATACTTTCAAACATACGGTAACATTCCATTTTTGTAAAAGGTTTATTTTTTTTTTTTTAATTTTTAGAATGATGACAAAGAAACAATTGAAAGAGCCTTGAGAAGCGCTGTAAGTGTTGGATATCGTTTCTTTGACACCGCTCCGATCTATGAGAATGAGGAGTACATGGGAAATATATTTCAACAACTATTCCTGGAGGGTGAAGTAAAACGTGAGGATTTCTTCTTGTGCACCAAAGTGAGTATGCTGTATGAAAAATTTGCTTCCGTACAAAATCACTGCAACAAATGGATTGCATAATTTTTATATTTTAATATAATTTTGCATTTGTTTTTTAAGCTGGGACCAAACAAAATGGATCCAAAAGTAGTGAGTAAGGCTTGCCAAAATTCCCTCAAGCGTCTGAAGTCGGACTACCTAGATCTCTACCTCATACACTTTCCTATTCCTTCAAAGGTGATACATTTTATTGATATTTCAACTGTACATAATGTAATTTCTATATATAACATGCAAAGGTTACGTTTCATATCTGTATCAAAGGAAACTCGTTTTGAGACTAAAGTCTAAAACTAATTATTTATACTGGTGTGCAAAACTTAAGCTATAATGTAAATTTTAAGCAGATAGTCAATAAAATTGCAGGAAAGAGGTTATTGCTATCGGTACAATGAACACTCAATTCAGTAAAGGTGCTGCGTATGCAAATATCGAGAACAAAACGTCATAGGCAACGTGAATGTCCGCAAAACGCGTGTGGTTGGCGGTTGCAGCTGAAGACTACAATAAAAGGAAGAACGGATGTGCTATTAAAGACATTGTAAGACAATTGCAAGCGAGTACTTTCATGAAATATGGCTAGAAGAAATCACCTTGAAGACTTAACACGTGGAAGAATGAAAGCTGGAGAAGGGTCGTAGTCTGACCAATGTAGCTGAAGAGTTCGGAATCAACACAAGTGTCGTTTCGCGCTCTTGGAAAATCTTCCAAACCAAAGGTACAGTTATTAGAAAGGTTGTTGGAGACTTCTCTAGGAAAACAACTGCAGTGGATGACCGATATATCGTCCTGTAGGCGAAAAGAACCCGATACCAGTCAGCAAGATCCATTGCTCAGCAACTATGTGCAGTAGTGGGTGACGAATATTGCGGTTTACTGTAGATAGACGCCTTCACAAACGGAGCCTATTAGTTCGTCATCCTGAAAGCTGCATCCATCTTATCAATGGCGTCGTGTCCTTCTTTATAGATGAGAGTCGTTTCAGTGCCACAAGCGATTCTCAGCACCAGTTGATTTGGAGAGAGGTCAACACTCGTTTTTATCCCAGTAGCATCACGGAAAGAGACTATTACGGTGGTCCTGGAGTTGTCGTCTGGGGAGGCATTATGCTGAGTTCTACGTTTTCGACAGAGGTTCTGTAACCGGAGATCGCTACTGGACCAGACTTCGACTTTATGAATGACAATGTACAGCCACACCTAATTGCTGATGTTCAGCAGCAACTGGAAAGTGAAGATATCACTCGAATGGATTGGCCAGCATTCTCCCATGATTTAAATCCCATAGAACATGTGTAGGAGGCTTTTTGAAGACTCCTTGCGGCACGATTACATCCTCCGGGGAATATCCAACAACTGATGCTGATTGAGGAAAGGGTTATCTTACCTCAAGAATTGTTGGACAATCTGGTGCTGAGTAGGGAGAGACGGTGCGAAGCAACCATTTCAGTAAGGAGAGGGCATATCTCATACTAAGGAACATCCTGTTGTTCCTCTTCGACAGACAATCATGTGTAACGATACTATCGGTTCATTAAAGCCTTTTTTATTTCTACACTATATGCATTGTATTCTTTTTTGCGCAACTATGCTTTCGTCATCGCTTAAATACAAAATGCTGCCTCTCACTTCTGAATTTCATGTCTCTCGGATGATTTCACGTGGAGTCATGACAAAAAAAAACCCCACCTATTGCTTAAGTTTTGCACACCAGTGTGTGGGCGTGGTAGCCTAGTGGTTATGGTTTCGGATTCGTGGCCAGCGGTTTTCGTTCAGCTGCGGGTTCCATTCTTGGCCACTGAAGACGTGTAGCCGGGGCTGATACGCGTTAAATCTGTCGGGACTCAAAGTCCTCCTGTGGAGTGGTGTGAAAGTTAGGAGGGGGTGCCAGCTCGGGGGTCGTCCTCGTCACTTGACCGATGTTCAAAATTACGAGGTCCGTCAACAATATCCCTCCCTTCGAATGAATGTCCCTGCCCCTCGGTATCGTATATTTATGACTTTAAGAAATAAGCTTCTTTCTGACTGGGAGGTTTGGTGGTCAAGTTGTATTACTAGTATTCGGGTTCAGTCCTATATTTCTAAACCAAATCTGAGTTTTTATGAAAATTCGGGTTTTATTACACGCTTCTTAACTGGTCATGGTCCCTTTATTTCTTATTTAAATCGTTTTAATTTTAAAAATATAAATTTGTCTGTGGCTATGCTAGAGATGCTGACCACTATTTTTTCTCTTTTACCAGAGATTTTCATTTAAAATCTCCTGTTGTTGAAGCGAAACTTATTTGGCTAAGGTCCGTGTGGGAAAATCCCTACTTGCATTCTAAACTTAAACCCTGTATACTTACGGCTCATAAAATTACCGAACAATTTTTTTAATTGTTTTAATTTTTTATTATATTTCTCAATATTTTTATCATCCCTTACCGTGTAGCTATAATTGTATACCTTGTATATATCTATACCTTTGCATAACACTTCATTTTTGTTTACGAATTTGTGGACGTTTTAATGTTGTGCTATTTAACCTGATGTGCATCATATTTCTGCAAGACAATTTCAACTGTTATTTTTTTATTTCTTATGTTTCTGTCATGCATATTTTTGTTCAAATACCTTGTACATTTTATTTAACCTTTATTTCAAAATTATGTAAATCTTATGTTATCTTTGGGTGAGCTCGGTCCCCTTGGGTATTCTGCCAATAGCCCTCGTGTTGCTTCTAGTGCGACGTTGATAAAAACTAAACCCAAAAGAGGTAAGAATGTTTCTAAAAATCGGAGGGAAAATGTAATTCCGCAGAAACCATTATTTTTGATCTTTCGGGTGCACTTTTTTTGCTTTCAAATAGATAAAATAGTATAGATTTGAGGAGTGTGGTAGGAATTAGAAAGAATTCCATTGCATTCACGAAATCAAAATGGCCGGTAGACGGGAGTCTTTCCTCTTACTAATGTACAGCAGGAAAAGATAGCGCGCAATTTTTTTATAATGCACCTAAAAGTACCTCGTGTAAACATTTCTGAAAATGGGAGGCAAGGAATTTTCTATAAGATACACTTAACTTTAACCGGATAAATATTTCAGCGAATGTATAATTTCGATATTTTTTCTTCACAAAATGGCACTGATACAAAGTTTTCACGGCGGGTTTGTGAAAGGGCTACAAGTTTTTTATTCTTTGTTCTTTTTTTTCTATGGTTTGAAAATCATTGAAAAGTAGTGCTTAGTCTGCTATGCTTACGATGAGTTAGCATAGAAGACTAAATTGAAAAAAATTAAAGTAATGCTTACGATGAGTTTGCTTTTTAATAATTGTTATATATTTATGTGTTCAACGTTAATCATCGATTTATATTTCTAGGATACGGAAAATGAATTCGAATACTACCCAAAGCATGAAGAAAAACACGAGTTACTTATCGATCCCAATGTAAAACTTGAAGAAACTTGGAAGGTATGTACTAATTTTTATTTAACTAATGTACGCATGCGTAGAATTATATCCTTTTGAAGCACTTGAAAGACCTCAAAGGTGAAGAGTTAATATAATTAGTAGGCCCTTTTCCTCAAGCGTACTTCACAATCCCTTTTTGAAATGGCTGATGATAGTCGCGAACGCGTTGTTTCCGTCGAGTCGTGGGTTCGAACCAATATGAAGCTGATGCACTTCAAATTCGTTGAGACTTCAATTCCCCCCATGACAAATATTTGGGTGCAGTTTTGCCAGAATTGGATCTCGCACCATAAATTGTCTAACACAGTGTCATTTCCATCAGATTTATGACCCGTGTGGTGACCGGGAATGACAGAATAGTCCCATTGTAGCTCATTTGTCGTAAGAGACGACTAAAATGGGCACCCAGCGTCTGGGGGTATAAACAGGCACCCTGCCCCTGGAGATTATATCAGGGGACCTCAGGGACTTGCCTTCTTCAGGTGAGTATGGGCATGACTCCGAGACACCCTAGTGATCTTTTCCTTTCCTATGGGGTTTACTGTCTTTGGTAAACACGGGTGACGCGCCTCGGGGATATTCTAGCGATCCTTCTCTATTTTCGACCTACCTTCTTGTTAACCAATTTGTGTCTTTCTTCCATTTTTTTTTCATGTCTAGACCATAGTTAAATCTATTTTGGCGCTACATAACCATGTCTGGCTCTTGTGCCAATGAACTTTACTTTTTTACTTGACACTTCTTGTCCACCAATCTATTCTCATAGTTTTAACGTTTAGATCACACATTTACCTTGTTTGGCGCAGTATGACCACATCTGGCTCTTTCGCCAATAAACTTTGTTTTTACTCGCTACTTTTCCACTCGTATTTGGTGACCTCGATAAACTTGTGTTCATGATCGCGACCGTCGTTCTGGGTGCATACTGTAGCACACAGCGCTGGCGGAGTATCTAGACTTACATCATCAAATTTTTGAGCTATGCACTGATTTTATTTCTTACAGATTTCAAATCATATTCAGTGAGAACGGGTAATGTATCATAACTGTAGATGCACATATTTAATGTAAATTGCGGCACTGGATCACTATGCAATTCATAAGGATAGGCGAAAGTAAAATATATTTAACTATGCCCTAGTGTCGCTCTTAAAGATAACAGTATAGCTATTTACGCTAACTTCTCGGATATGTGCTCGTGGTAGCAGACATTACAGAACACGTGACCGGCGTTTCCGTCGAATCGCGGGTTGATGCCAGTAAAGAAAAGTTGAAGAGCGAAACTAACGCACTCCGAATCTGTAGAGGCTCATAGTCCTTCCATTAGTGAGATGTGGGAGTTAGGATAGGGAGGTGCAAGCTCGAGTATCGTCCTCGTCACTTGACCGAGATTCAAAATTGCGAGGCAAAATAGTCCCTCTGTAGCTCATGCATGTCGCAAGAAGCGACAAAAATGGATACCCAGCGTCTGGGGGTATAGCCGGGCACCCTACCCCTGCGAATTATATCAGGAGACCTCGAGGACTTGTCTTCTTTTGGTAAGTACGGGCATCATGACCCCGAGGTACCTTAGTGATTTTTTTTCTTTCCCATGGGGTTCACTGTCTATTGTAAACATGGGTTACCCTATCGATCCTTCTGTATTTTCGAACCTCCTTGTCAACCAAATTTGTCTTTTTTTTTTTCAATTTCTTAATATCTAGACCACAGTTAAATATAATTTGGCACAACAGTCATATCTGGCTCTTGCGCCTTTAAACTTTACAGTCACTCACTTTAAAGTTCTAGGTACGCCCCAATAGCTAAAATGTGATATTTTTGTAAAAAAGGAGTAAAATTTGAAAGAAATCGCTGTATTTTAGAACGTTTTTGTTAGTTAATTTTATGTTGGAATGCTCAAAGAAGCATTGTGGACCTGTAAACTTTGGTTGAATTTTACTGTACCAAAAACTTAATATTAGACTTCTTAATTAAAAGGACTGTTTTATGTTTCCAATGCATATGTATTTCATTATCTCTTATAATATAAAATTTAATGTTTTGTTTCATTCTGTAGGCGATGGAACGTCTTGTTGAAGATGGGCTTGTTAAATCGATCGGTCTTTCAAACTGCAGTAAGAATCAAATTGAGCGAATATTGAATGTTTGCAAAATCAAACCTGCAAATCTCCAGGTAAGAAGCGTTTGGATTATGCAGAAATTTTTTTCTTTCTAATTCATTTAATTCGGAAGTTTTGAAGAGCTTCATACAAGAACTATTTGATATTTGCTAGTTGCTTCTCTTTTTTCGTATTACCCCTTGGCGGCTTTGCTTTAGGTCTGTTAGGGCATTGTGACTTCAAGGAATCCTAGAAATCTTCTTCTTTCTCATGTAATTCAGTCTTTGGGAAATGCGTGTGATATGCTTCCGGAATACTCTATTGATGGGGGGGGGGGTTCCGACCAATTTTTGAATTTTTTTTTCGTTCCTAACATCTAGATCAGTGGTTCTTAAACTTCTTAGTCGGACGAATCCACTCCCGCGGCTAAAAATTTCCAACAACCCCCTTCCCCCATACATGAAATAAAAATGCTATTTAATTTCTAATTTAATTAAAGTAATTAATAAATAGCTTTAATTTCTAGTATATTTATTTTAATTTTAAAATTTTACTATGCTAGACTAAAAAATAATTTTATCTTGAAATATAAAATAAGTTCTCTTTTATGATTATTGAAATAAAAATCAACCTTAATCGAATAAACCAGTAAAGCTGTACACTATATTTTTGTGATGTACACACTTGCGATGTAACGGAAACAACTATAACAGTTCAATTGAAAAGTCCCCAGCCTGACACATAGATGGCGCTACTAGAATTAAATCCATATGTTTTTTAATTAGCCATAAACCTCAAAAGATGCGTGAATAAATTTGACAGCTGTCGGATCATTAGTTTGTGAATTATAGCATTTTGAGTGAAGCAACTTTTGTTATTGTGAAAAAAAATGGATAAAAAGGAATTTCGCGTGTTGATAAAATCTTGCTTTTTGAAGGGAAAAAATACAGTTGAAGCAAAAACGTGGCTTGATGCCGAGTTTCTGGACACTGCTCCAGGAAAATCAACCGTCAAGGATTGGTATGCTAAGTTTAGACGTGGTGAAATGAGCACCGAAGACGGTGGACGCCCAAAAGAGGTTGTTACCGACGAAAACATTAAGAAAATCCACAAAATGATTTTGAATGACCGTAAATTGAAATTGAATGAAATAGACACTCTAAAGATATCAACTGTACGTGTACATCCTATCATTCACGAATATTTGGGTATGAGAAAGCTCTGTGCAAAGTGGGTGCCGCGCGAGCTCACTTTTGACCAAAAACAACGACGAGTTGATGATTCGGAGCAGTGTTTGCAGATGATCAAGCGTAATAAACCCGAGTTTTTGCGTTCATGTGTGACAATGGATGAAACATGGCTCCATCATTTCACTCCGAAGTCCAATCGACAGTCATACGAGTGGACTGCACACGATGAACCCGCTCCAAAGCGTGGGAAAACGCAACAGTCTGCTGGCAAGGTTATGGCGTCTGTATTTTGGGATGCGCATGGAATAATTTTCATTGACTACCTTGAAAAAGGAAGGACCATCAACAGCTACTATTACATAGCGTTATTGGACCGTTTGAAGGACGATATCGCCGAAAAACGGCCGCATTTGAAGAAAAAGAAAGTGTTGCTTCACCAAGACAATGCACCGTGCCACAAGTCAGTGAAAACGATGGCAAAAATCCATGAATTGGGCTTCGAATTTCTTCCTCATCCACCGTAATCTCCAGATCTTGCCCCCAGTGACTCTTTCCTGTTCCCAGATCTCAAAAGAATGCTAGCTGGTCAGAAATTTTCGTCGAATGAAGAGGTGATCGCCGAAACTATTTTGAAGCAAAGGACAAATCGTTCTACAAAAATGGTATCGAAAAGTTGGAGGATCGCTATAATCAGTGTATTTCCTTGAAGGGAATTATGTTGAATAAAAAAAACTAATTTTGCCAAAAAAATGTGTTTTACTACGGTAGGCCGGGAACTTTTCAATTGACCTGTTACTAGGAAAGCGTTTTCTTGATGGTCGCAGCAGCGCTGACTTATTCGCCTGTGTTGCGCTAGACGTTACGTATCACTCATGTATGGTCGTAATTTGATTACTAAATATACTGAAATTGTAAAGCAAAACGCGATAATAATGCACTCAAGGTATTTTTTTCAGTATGCAAATGATTTAAAGCTCAACTTAACAAATATTACGATTTTATAATTGAGCTCCACAGAAAAGGTAACTTATTAATCGCAATGCGAATACATTTCGACTGTTTTTCCAAAACCATTTGCTATCGCTTACTCTTTCACTCAAATGACTCCAAGCCTTACTTGAATTGCATGACATGAGCATGTATTACAAAATGCAACTGTTGATGGTAAAATAAATCAAGAGATTAACACTTTGCAAAGTTTGCTTCTGTGGTTTCAAACGCTGGGACTTACTAATGGATTTTGTGCTCATGTGGAAAATTCGAGGAACATAACTATCGATGCCAAACATTAGTAGTTACAAAATAACCATGAAATTTGGTGTGAAAAACATTAGAAAATTGGACAATCAGTCCCCCTGGGGTGGCAGATATTATACACTAATAAATTTTGTTTACCTAGCCCTGTTGATATTTTACGCAAAGAGCAAGCGTATTTGGCTGTTCGATACATTTTTTTTATTTGAGTTTTATTTATCGATTGTTCCTCGTGTGATTCTTAAGAAAATTTGTGATTTTAAACAAATGTTTGGTCCAGCTTAGCAAGATATGGCTTTAGCGCCGTAAATTTCCTGTTACTCACTCATTCCTAACACTTTAAAAAATACGGTCCTCGGACTTGAGATATTAATAATTTTTTAATTATGAACAGGTAGAACTGCTTCGAAGTATCGGAAACATAATATTTCTGCGTATATTAAGATATTGAGATGTGCAATGCATGTAGATGCAACCTATAAAATTTCGACTTTCGTTCTCAAATTTTAACTATTTGATCTATTTTTATGCAATAAAATGATTCTGAAAGAGCAAAAAATAATGAATTTTCGGCGGAATTGTATTTTTCCTCTGAATTTTGAAAGTATCTTGGAATATTTTTCAAGATCAGAGAACCC
>BMAW01129424.1:0-39782 GCA_019974015.1 Nephila pilipes | reverse complement strand
GATACCCTAGCGATCCTTCTCTATTTTCGACCCTCCTTCTTGTCAACCACTCTTTGTCTTTTTTTTTTCACCTTCACGTCTAGACCACAGTTTAATCTTGTTTGGCGCAGCATAGCCATATCTGGCTCTTGCGCCAATAACCTTTACATTCACTCACTCACCCCCTCAATTTTCGACCCTTTTCAACCAATTTTCGTCTTTTTCAATTTTTATCGCATTGAACACAGCTTTACCTTGTTTGCATAGCCACATCTGGCTCTTAATTAAAAAATATCACTTACACTCACAGCTAAAATTCCTCATTCATTTTGTCTACAACCGATACACACTCTATTATTTCTCATTTATCATGTTTATGTTTTATTTTTGGCGATGGAAGTTACAGTAACATCTTACAATAAAATGTTTACAATCAAAAGTAGTTTGCTTCAATTTAATTTTGTCTTTAAATTATCCAATTGCATAAATGGAAACTAATTTCGGCAGTTTCGTTCCGTGTTTATTCGAACTTCTGCTTCTCTCACACAAAATCATTATGATCTCGATGTAAAAACGGGCCGCGGTAGCCTAGTGGTCAAGGTCGTGGACTAGCGATCGGCGGTTTTCGTTCAGTCGCGGGTTCGATCCTTGGCCGCCAAAGACCCGCCGTGTAGCCGGGGTTGATGCACGTAAAAACTGATCGGGGCCCAAAGTTCTCCCGTTGGCGTAGTGTGGATGTTAGGAGAGGGGGGTGCCAGCTCAGGTGTCGTCCTCGTCACTTGACCGTGGTTCAAAATTACGAGGTCCGTCGCCAATAGCCCTCGTGTTGCTTCTAGTGCGACGTTAGTAAAAACTAAACTAAACTCGATGTAAAAACAAAATAAAACCTATGTCTTGAATTTCTGTGTATATATATGAATGGATCCTAATGCTATATACTCCCGAATTAGCACTTTTTTTTTCTGGCCTGAGTCCCGCTCAAATTAAGTTTGTGAAAAAAGAAAATCCTCTAACTTAGCATCCAGGCAAATACTGTATATAGGCCTTAAATCATCCGTGGTTTATTTTTAATTTTTTCAATTTAATTTTGCACCACGAAACGACAAGAAGTATTTAGATAAATGTCGATGGTTTTGAAAATATCGCGACATTTTAATCGCAGACTATGTGTACAAAAACAAGTTTATTCTGTGTTGATTTAAATATATATTGTCTATACAGATGCATTACTTTGTAAGTGTATTACACTTGCCTATCTTATACCCAGATTGTTATAAATTTATATTGATACGTGTTCGTGTAATTCTTAAGTTTAAAATTTTTGACATTTCTTATTCGTATTTTAAATGTTTTAATTACTTGTTCTCATTTATTGTTTATTACTACTTCTGCATTTTTAAAGCTTTGTTACATTTCAAATGCAGCCATTTGCACATGTGGCCGCGGTAGCCTAGTGGTTAAGGCATCTGTCTCGCTGCAAGCGGTTTTCGTTGAGGCGTGGATTCGATCCTTGGCCATTAAAGACCCACCGTGTAGCCGGGGATGATGCACTTCAAATCTGTCGTGATCCAAAAATCCTCTCGCAGGTGGGGTGTGGAAGTTAGGAGAGGGGGTGCCATCTCTCGTCACTTAGCGGAGGTTCAAAATTACAAGGTCTGTCACCAATAGCCCTCGTGTTGCTTCTAGTGCGACTTTAATAAAACCACATCCAAGCAGCAATTTGTATATTTATGGCAAAGTTAAGTGGTGTTAATTTACTTGCGGCAATAAGAGTTGCTCGTATTAAAATCGGTGAGAAATTATATTCAATTTTTCTTGCAGAGACATTAACCCGCCTCTTTTGTTCAACGAAGAAATAGTGAAAAACATTGCTGCTGCAAAGGGAAAAACTCCTGCCCAGGTATCGTTAATGAAGGCAAATTTTCTCATCTTATGTAATTAGAAATTATTTAAATAGAATTACTTGATGATAGATTATATTTTTGAATAAGATAATTTAGCTTCATTCAATACTTTGGAAGTTTCATATTTTATTGATAAAGTTTGAAGCTTTGTTCTTGTTGAAAGTTCGTTCATGTCAAAAGCCTTTTTCTATAAATACGTTCAAAGCTTCCAACTTGATCTCTAACATATTGTTTTAAGTTATATGGGTTAAATTGCAGAAGTGTATGCTTATGTATATATATAATATTAAATGCTTAACTCTTTGAAAAATTGGAAGATCTTGGAATACATGCGATTTCACTTCTATGATTAGGGTCTACATTTTTGTAGTTCTCTGGGAAAAATTTAAACATCCCTTAGAATTGGCCGCGTAATTTTCAAACGTAACTAATAAAGTTATGGTCGTACATAAAAAGTGACTATTTCTTACGAAAAAAAATGTTTTCCAACGAGGAGGAATCTACTAAATATTCCAGACTAAAATATTCTGATTATAATTACAATTTGAAATTGAAATTTTCCTAACTTCTAGAAATGCTATTTAGAAATTTGTGATCTATTTTCCTGCTTTAATGTTTACTTTAACTTTAGAGCATTGTTAAATTATAATCATAAATTGTGTTAATTAGTTTTTCTCAAAGTGAAAACGCCAATGTCTCTAGTTATTTTAAGTATATTTTGTTCGACATTCAGACCTCGAGAAGGACCGCGGTAGCCTAGTGATCAAGGTCACTAGCGGCCGGCGGTTTTCGCTCAGTCGCGGGTTCGATCCTTGGCCGCCAAAGACCCACCGTGTAGCCGGGGCTGATGCACGTTAAATCTGTTCGGGGCCCGAAGTCCTCCCGTTGGCGTGGTGTGGATGTTAGGAGAGAAGGGTGCCAGTTCAGGTGTCGTCCTCGTCACTTGACCCTGGTTCAAAATTACGAGGTCCGTCGCCAATAGCCATTCTACGTCTGGACTTCGAGGAGCGAGCACGTCTGAACTTCATGGAGCTGAATAAGCCTAACATGGCCGATGTCCTGGTCCCAAACCCAATGGAGATTGCACCTCCTGAGAGCAACACTCCAATGCCCACTGAAAGCCAAATCTGCGAAACTATCCAGAACTTAATCCACCAAATTAACCTACTAAACCCGAGAATAAAATACATCAAAGAATTAATTGAAGTCGAAAAGAAAAACCCACTGAAAAGAGATCCTAGACCAACCATGGAGCTGCAAGCTGAAAAAGGAACCTTGGAATCGGAACTTGAAAAACTTACAGGTGAGCTGAATTCTTATTCACTTTGCCCAGTACTAAATTGCAAATTACATAAAGATCTAAATTTCAACTTAAATAATCTAAGAAAACGCATGGCCGAATCATGCAACATTAGTGAAGTAGTTAAGCCTAACGAACCAACTCCAAGTACTAGCAGAGCTCCTAAAGCTCAAAGAACTATCGATCAAGATGGGTTCCTAATACCCACTAGAACATCTAAATTTAATAAGCAACTGAATCCTCAAAATAATATAAATTTAAATACAAGCAATAGTTTTGATGCGCTTTCGGACTGCGATCCAGACGAAGCTGAAATCGACCTACCCCCACCCCCTCTAAAAATCCAACCAATCATGTTAAAGCTTACTCAGAACTATAACCTGATCATCCAAGCAATTAATAGAAATTACCCGAAGGCCACCTGCAAACTCTCAGGACAGTACATAAAAATCAACCCTGAAAGCAAAGACGACCATAGAGGAATAACCACCCAACTAACAAATATGAAATCTGAATACTATGTAATCCAACCACTTTCTGAGCGGCCTTTGAAAGTCTGTATAAGAGGCCTACCATCCCACGCTGACCCAGATGACATAAAAGAAGACCTAGAATCACAAGGAATAAAAGTTCAAAAGGTCGCGCAACTGAAACAACTAAAAACCAAATTACCACTCTCCATTTTCATGATCGAAGTCAGAAGAACTGAAGACGCCTTGGATATAAATAAAATACAAGCAGTCATGCACATGCTGGTGAAAATAGTCCCATTCAAAAAGAAAAATACAACCACGCAGTGTTATAACTGCAATTATTTTCATCATTCATCCATGAATTGCCGAATGAACACAAGATGCCTGAAGTGTGGAGCAAATCACCGAACTGGCGAATGCCAAATCAAAGAAAGAATAGAAAAGTCAACCTGCATCAACTGCAAACAAGATCACATGGCATCCTGGCAAGGATGTCCCCTTTTCCCCAAAAGAAAACATAAAAAAGGCGAAACCACCAAGAAAACTAATGATAGAAACATAATACCCACAACCAGAGCAGTGACTGCCGACTTCACCTTTGCAAACATCTGCAGTAACAATGCAAATCAACAGATGGAGCCCCTAGTCCTCCCAAACATGGTCGAAGCTTCAAACTAGTTTGAGCCATCAGATCCCCCTACTATCAACATCAATAATAATAATTTAAATAATAATAGTACAGGCAATTTTAATTTCATAACTGCAATTAGCGAACTACAGAATCTGTTTAACAAATTTCCTAAATTATTTGAAGCCCTAAACAACATGTCAAAAGTCAGCAATGACCTAGACAAGCTCAATATATTTATAGCGGGTGTAGTCGCTTCACCACCCACATCCCATAACTGAAATTCAATCTCCTCGGACTCAAACTGGTTACCTGGAACGCCCTAGGGGTAAAGTCTCGTGATATTGAATTACGACACTTTATTGATAAGCACTCCCCAGACTTAATTTTATTACAAGAAACACATCTAGGACCGGGTATAAAATTCTCTATGCCTAACTACACCATACACAGAAATGATAGACCTAACACGAATAACACAAATAACAGATTCTCCGGCGGCACTGCAATCTTAATCAAAAAAAAACCTCCCACACTACCAAATACCAATACCCACGCTAAATGGTGTAGAAGCAACTATCGTTGCACTCACCCCATCAGACGGAAACCCCATTCTTATTACCTCAATGTATATCCCACCAATTATAAACACCTCACTTGTTCCAAAATACATACAAACAATACAAAACTTAGGGTCAATCTCATTAATTTGCGGAGACCTTAATGCTAAGCACACTAGCTGGGGCTGTTCATATAATTCATCTAGAGGTAATGCACTAAGAAACTTTGCGGTAACGGTAACGGCTAAAATTACGAGGTACCTATTTTAAAAATTAAAAACTTACCCTCTCATCATAATTTATAATTAAAGAACATAATTAGTTAAAGTTTATCAGAATTGTAAAAAGCTATCATAATTAGGATCAAGGCAACAAATGCCTGGGTGTTCGGCAGAGTGAGGAGCTGCCGAAATAGAGTTGGAAATTAAAGTTACGAAAGCGCGCACTGCCATTGGATGCTGTAGCCGTAAGCTAAGAAGCATATATAGCGGTGGGCAGGGAGTAGATTAGGGGTGGGACTTCAGTTCGAAGACGAAAGCGACTTCGAGAGAGCTGTTGTCCGCGGGATTTTGAGAGGTTATAAAAGAAAAATTAAACTATTGAATTAAAATGAATTAAACAGAAATGCCGTTCCGAAACCAATTTAAAGGAAAATTTAGCTATTTAAAATTAAGGGAGATTTTAAACGCGAGGAGAATGAGTCGAAAAGTAAGAATTGAGCAATTTGGAACTATGCTCCAATAGCGACGCCTGGTGGAGAAAACTGTCATTACCTTAGAAAGATGATGATTTTAGTTGTTTACAATTGGAAAAGTGTTTAAATTTTCAAGTTTTCGAAAAATTAAAAATTTTGAAAGTGATCGACAGTATTACGCGAGGTCCATTTTGACCGTGGGACATTGCCACTTATCGATGTGAAGTCCTGAATTTTGAAAATTAAGCAGGATTTCACTAATGAATTGCTTCAATGCGCTCGCAGTCTTTTTAGGACTGGGAAGTGAACATAGGAGTGTCCGAGCGCCGCTCTGGGTCTTTTCTGCGAAGATGCAATGCTTGCATCATACGCAGGGAGCTGTTGAAGTGATTCATTAGGTATTTCAGGGATCCTATTAAAGAAATTAAAAGATTGTTTTTTGATGAACTCTAGAATTGGTTCAATTTTAAGGTCGTTATGCAGGACTTCGTTCCGAACAAACCAGGGAGCATTTAACATTTTCCTAAGGTGGATGTTTTGAAAAACGTGCAGTCGTTTCAGATGGGTGGTAGCCGCAGACGCCCAAATAGGCGACGCGTACAACATGATCGGTCTTAAGATCGACTTGTAGAGCAAAATTTTGTGCCTGATCGCCAGCTTGCTCTTACGAGAAATCAAGCGTGTGAGCAATCTGCTCATTCCGATAGCCTTTTGATAGGTTTTTCGGATATGGTGGGCAAATGTTAATTTTGCATCTAGAACCAACCCTAGGTACTTGTATTCAGTAACCCAGGGGACGGGTTGATCGAAAATGGTGACTGCTGGCAAATTGCCAATGCACCGTTGTTTCGTAAAGAGGAGGCAAGCGCTTTTGGATGCATTAACTTTAATTTTCCAGTTAATGAGCCAGAGCTGTAAACGAGATATGTACCTCTGCAATCTTTCAATAATTTTCCGATTGCAGATGTCTTGGGACATAATGGCAGTGTCATCAGCGTACATCGCTAAATGGATGTTGGAAGCCTTCGGGATGTCATTTACGTACAAAGAAAAAATTCTTGGACTTAAAATCGATCCCTGGGGGACACCACTTAGGATTGGACGGGGGGAGGAGACTGCGTTTTCGACTCGAACCCGGAAACTACGAGAGTCAAGGAACGAGTGTATAATTTTGATTAGTTGGTCCGAAATTCCAAGTCGCATCATCTTGGAAATGAGCCCATCGTGCCAAATTTTATCAAAAGCTTTGGCAATATCGATAAAAAGCATACCCGTGGCCTTGTTATTGGAAAAGCCATGTTGGACCGTCTCGGTGACTCTAAGCAACTGAGTTACTGTAGAGCACTTTGGAACAAAACCATGCTGCTCCGGAATAACAATATTCCTGGAATTGCAGAATTGGTCCAGGCGATTCAAAATAACAAATTCATATGCTTTGCTCAGCGAACTGAGTAACGATATGGGGCGATAATTTTGAGGTTTAGTATCATCCGAATCAGACTTGAGAATGGGGACAACCACGGCGATCTTCCAAGCCTTAGGGAAGTAGCAGTTCTCCATAAGAAAATTGAAGAGCAGCGTAAACAAGAAAATAAATTTCAGGGGGAGGTTTTTAAGGATGCGGTTTGAAATTAAGTCCAATCCCGGTGCCTTTTTAATTTTGATTTTCTGTATAAAGTCCAAAATTTCACTAGCCTGGACTGGTTCCAGGTCTAGGCATGTAGGGGAATCCAAAAATCTTTGGACTTTACGTTTAGTATGTTCTGAGAATCTGGGATTCTCGTCTTCATTTGGTTCAAATTGCTTTTGAAGGCTATCAGCTATAACTTCCGCCTTTTCAATAGGAGCTACAGCAACACTGCCTAGGGCGCCCTTCAGGGGCGGGATGGAGTGAAAAGGCTTTTTGAGTCGGGAGGTCTCCCTCCAAAGGGTGTTTGTATCAGGCGAGAGACCTTCAATGTGTTTTTCCCATCTGGATTGGGAAAAGTGTTGAATATCTCGTTTGACCTCATTACTGAGTGCACGGAATTCAGATTTAAGAGCCGGATTCCTATATCTTTGCCAAACTCTCCGTACATAATTTTTGTGACGAATTTTATTTCTTATCTCTATGGGAAGTCTCAGAGGAGGAGGTTTAAATTTTGGTTTTGAAGCCGTCACAAGTGCCTCAGAAATAATTTCGCCAATTTTGTCAATAGATTTTTCAATATCTTCATTGCTGGAGGTTTCAGGAATGGGGAGGGGTTTTGAATTTAAAATAAATTTAAAATTCTCCCAATTGGTAGAGAGTTGCTCTGGTAATTTCAAAACTGCAGAGTTTGTGTTAAGAGTCAAAATGACCGGTAAATGATCTGAACTCAGATCATGAATGACTCTTATATCATAGTTGAAGGGAATATTTTTGAAGATTGCAAGATCAATAATAGAATCCCTAGCCCCCGGTCGGGATCTAGGGTTTATGTGCGTAGGGGTGTACGGTGCAACAACCCTAGCACCTGGAGTTCTGCTTATAACATTTTTGAGTTTGTGGCCAAAAGTGTTTGATCTTGAATCATGCCAGTCTTTATGACAAGCGTTCATGTCTCCAGCAATGATAACGTTTTGTCCTGAATTGAGAAGTTTAATGAAGTCCTCCTCTGGAAAATGGCATCTATTAAGTGGGGTATTGCGAACATAAGCAGAAACTATTCGCAGTGGAGGATAATTATTAATTTTGATTTCGATAGCAGTTGCATCTATATACTGTAACTTCGGCAAGAGGACTCTGCAATGTTCATAATTATTTTTACAGTATAAAGCGGTGCCTCCGTGGATACGAGGAGTTAAAGTAATTCTATCGTCTTTGTAAAGACGATAGTTGGCGATCTGGGGTTCGTGCCCCGGTTGGAGCTTTGTTTCTTGAACCAAAAACAGATCAAAATTATGCTCTGTGACGAAGTCACGGACTTCGTCAATCTTGGAACGCAGACCATTTGCGTTCCAGAACCCAAGAGAAATGTCGTGCACGTCTCTGTTGAATTTTAATGTTGAGGAAGAGCGCGGTAAGCGCGCCCGTGTTTAAGTGAAACTTTGCCGATCGAAACGGCTTAGAAATCTTAGCCCCGCCCACACCAACACGCTACGGCTATAACTCCGCCTCCACCATAGACATAGCAATAACGAAGAACTTTGATTGGCCCGCTCAAATCCACTCGCTACCGGAGTTAAGTAGCGACCACAACCCAGTTCTTATCCACTTTGATACTCAGAACAAATACGAACTGCCCGAACCCAAAGTTCGTACAAACTGGGAACTATTTAAAAGCACTCTTCTTACAAACACAATACAAACATTCACTCTACCCAAAGCACAAAGCGGAGAGGATATAGAAAACCAAGTCGCCGAATTAACACAAAACATTTTAAGTGCACATAAACTCGCCTCAAAACCCATAAAACACAACAGACAATCTTTTATCGGACAGGAGTTACGAGAATTATTCAGAAAAAGAAACAAAGCCAGAAAAATCTGGCAATTTACCCGTTACCCTGCTGATAAAGAAAATTTAAACAGACTCCAAAACGAAATTAGGCGAAAAGTGCACTTACACAAAAACAAAGATTGGGAGGATACACTTGAAAACCTGAATGCGGAAACCGGTACCCTTTGGGGTATGGCGAAAGTATTCAGAAGAAAACGAACTCCCATCTCCGCCCTTAAAGGCCCAGCTAATATAGCACTTAGTAATACTGAAAAATCAGAAACTTTGGCAGACTCACTCCAAAACCAATTTAAATTAAATGACATAAACACACCCAATCATGATGAAAATGTTACAGATGTCATTCACAGCTACCTGCAAAATGATGAAAATTTCCGAAATCAAGCCTACCCACCACCATTAGCATCTGAAATAGCCGATTACATAAAGAAAATTAAAATTCACAAAGCTCCCGGAAAAGAAGGAATTACCAACAAAATGATCAAAAATTTACCTCAACTCTGCATATTCCAACTAAGAAACATAATCCATAACATGCTAGAACTCGGTTATTTCCCAAACACCTGGAAAACCACCGTAGTCATCCCGATCCTGAAGCCAGGAAAAGATCTCACCCTACCAAGCAACTACAGACCGATACCCCTACTTCCAATTTTAAGCAAAATAGCAGAAAAGATCATACACAATAGACTCTCCAACTTCCTCCAAGAAAACGATATAATTATCCACCAACAACATGGTTTCATACCAAAGCTATCCACCAGCCATCAACTGCTCAGTCATCGAATTCATAAAAACAGGATTCTTCAAAAGGAAAAATACAGGAGCGGTTTTCCTGGATATCCAGAAAGCTTTTGACCGAGTCTGGCATATTGGATAAATATACAAAATGATACAGTACAGCACCCCACCATATCTTGTAAAAATAACCAGTTCCTATCTTCAAAATAGAAAATTCCAAGTTACAGTAAATGAAAAATTATCAAATCCAAGATCAATAGAAGCCGGAGTCCCGCAAGGAGGAATCCTCTCAACAAGTTTGTTTAATTACTACGTGAACGACATTCCTACACACCCAGGAACAAAATTATGCATGTATGCAGATGACACTGCGATATTAGCACAACATAAAACTTCACCTAACATAGGCCAAGCACTAAACGAACACCTACAGATACTAGAAGCATGGTACTCTACTTGGAAAATCGCCCTGAATGTTTCCGAAACAGAGGCCGTCTTCTTCTCACGAGGATACAGAAAAAATGAACCAGACATCTTTCTGGAAAACAAAAATATACCCTGGTCTCTAGACACCAAATATCTTGGTGTAACGTTGGATAAAAAAACTCACTTTCAAACAACATGTAATACGAATTAAAAAGCAGTACAGATCTGCAGTTAATAAAATTTTCCCCCTTATCTCGCGTAAATCTGCTTTAAGCAGACGTAATAAAATGCTTATCTACACCCTGATTTTAAGACCTATTCTGACCTACGCTAGCCGGTCTGGTCACACTGTGCTAACACTACCTTCGACATATTAGAAAAATCGCAAAACTCCACAATTAGAACAATAGTAAAAGCCCAATGGTACATGAGAAATACAGATATTAGATTTTCACTTAAACTCCCCACACTAAAAAATTTTATTAAACTTTCTGAAAATTTCTTCCAAAAAATTGATACTTCAAATAATAAAACCATACAAGAAATAGAAAAATACACCCCAATAAGAAATAACCCTCTACTTCATAGATCCAGAGAAATCTTAATCCTATAATTTAAAATTATACAATAATTAAAACTTTCTAAAATCCAATACTAAATCACCCAACCCCTGCGATCTTAAAAACCAACACTAGCATCATTGGCATCCGCCATCCATCCCTACCCCCACTCACATATATACTCAAACAGCTCACCGCGCCACCGACCAATCACAACCCACGCTCTTACTACGACCAGACCGAGCAAGCAAGCAAGCAGGAATTCAATAGACTTCTGCTGCAATATTATATTTAATTCTCCTTTTTCCAATTAATTTTGATCATCCATTATATTTTTACTTTGTGATATCTTTACTTCCTGCAATAATTTTTAAATTCCTTAAGAAATCTATTTTCATCAAACTATTGCAATTTTTATAAAAAATAACTTCCATAATAACTCATTAACTTCTGGGCAAGTGAAAAACCAAGGTTCAGTTCACCAATCATTTTTAAGCCATTTCACAGGGGATAGAAGCCCGTGAGGGTTAAGTTCCCCGAAATAATAGTTGTCGCTACTCGCCAATAGCCCTCGTGTTGCTTCTAGTGCGACGTTAATAAAAAAAACTAAACTAAACTCAGACCTCGAGAAATTCAAGTAAAAAAAATGTGAAATTAACCGTTGTAAAATTTAAAGTTCTCCGTATCTGTATTTAATACGCATTTTTAAATTAAACGATAGATACGTGGGATTACTGGGTATAAGAATAGTCCCACTGTAGCTCATGCATGTATCAAGAGACTATTAAAATGGATACCCAGTGTCTGAGAGTATAGCCTGACACCCTGCCTCTGGAGATTGGGCCCCGAAAGATTTAACGGGCATCAGGATATAAAGTCCTCACGTTGGCATGGTGTGGAAGTTAAGAGAGGAGGGTGCCAGCTCAGGTGTCGTCCTCGTCACTTGACCGTGGTTCAAAATTACGAGGTCCGTCGCCAATAGCCCTCGTGTTGCTTCTAGTGCGACGTTAATAAAAAATAAACTAAAACCCGGGATATCCTAGTAATCCTTCTCTATTTTCGAACTTCTATCTTGTCTTCCAAAGTTTTACCTTTTTTTCTATTTTCACACGTCAATATCAGTTTTACCTTCCCAGCTTTATCTCGCTCATTTTGTTTTGCACATCATTGCCACATCTGGTTTTGCGCCATTACAAATACTTGAATGAGTGATTGAGTGACAGTATCTATATCAGTTATACCCTTATTTGGTGAAGAATTGCCACATCTGGCTCTTGCGCTATAAATCTTCGCCACCACAAATGAACGATAAATTGATCCATGTTAAACATTTACTACATTTTCTAATCTTCTATTCTGAAGAAACTGAATATATTATAAAATGAATTACAGTTGCCTTTCAATTTTTGCAGATTCTACTGAGATTTTTAATACAGCGCGATTTTCTTGTTATTCCCAAAAGTAGTAACCCTGATCATCAAAAAGAAAATTTAGAGGTATGTTGAAAATCCATAATTACCTTTCAAGTAAAATAATTAAAATATTCATTAAAATGTGTCTCATGTGTATGAAGACGACTAAAACATATTGTCGTGGTTGAAACTAGATGCATAATTTTACTGCATGTACAAAAATTATATTTAGAATTAGATTACATACAAACAACACGGATTTACGAAATGCATTTACACCTAAGTTTCTATACCTTAAAAATTCAGGAATTATTCAATTTTTTTAAATCTGCTGTGGGAACGTCGTTTCACATTTATATCCAGTAGCATCTATTTAAAGCTCTACGAACTAAACGAATTTTTTTTATTCACCAGTCTACCTTCAAGTTGAAACACATAGAACAGCTGGATTTGCGTTAGTTTGTCACGGAAAAATGGTTGTTTTTCCTTATAGTGGTTGATCATTGATATCACCCAACGCTTGTGTCAACACTATATTCTTGCAACACGAGACTCTTCTAAAAATTTAAATTATCTTTTGGATCAGGAACTTTTTTCGAACTTTCAGAAAAGGTTTATAAAGTGATCAAGATCCATTCCTTTAAGTTAGAAATAAATACACATTATAGACGATAAACGGAAGTTAAATTGGAACATCAGGAAACTGGCCTGGTCTTTCATGATAAAATAAAGGAAATTGAATGATTTGGAGCGTTGGTTCCGATCCGGAGGAATGCGAACCACAAGGGGAGTGTTTTGGCACTTTTTTTTGGTGGAGAAAGGTTCAACGGTTATCAAATCTAAAATCTTAAGAAATTTGGAAACTTAACATTTAATATATATACCTTTTAAATTTTAAAATTAATTATTCAACAACTACCTTTGCATTATTTGGGAGACCGCAGGGTATGCTGCGTAATCGAGAGGCGGCTAGCACAAACACCTCACTTAATACCTGAAGAAATCAGACAGGCACAGGATAGTCTGATGCGAACCCGAAACTCCGCTGTCTCTCAAAGAAATGGGTAAAAGTTTTGAGTCCACCAGTCTGATGTTCCTTTGACCTGAGCTCCTCGTGTACTTTAAGTAGGTTCGGAAATCGTGACCACACCAGTGATACACCAGTGATAACAACAATTTACCTAAATGATGTAATCTGTCTTCAAATAAAAGTACTTTTTCAACCACCCACGTTCTGAACACAAATGAGAGTTGAATCTAATGTACAACAGAATTCTACAAACTTCACCATCATTTAAAAATATAAAATAGCAAATGTACGAATTTCTTTTATTAACTTCCCCCCCAAAATTTGTTTTCGTACCTTAAGTGCCATTTATTGGAGGTTTTTTCGGTGGTTGATAGTTCCTGATTTGGGTAGGTTTGAACTGCCCATCTATAGATTCGAGCTCTTAGAGATTTGCCTTCTTCAGGCAAGTACGGGTATCACTCACCAGAGGCATCCTAGTGGCATTTTCCCCCATTGAATTTAGAGTCTTTGACAAACAAGGGTGGCGTGATCCCGAGATACCCTAGCGATACTTATCTATTTTCGACCCTCCTATTTGTCAACAATTAATTTTTCCCTCCATTTTTAAGCCTCTACATTATTATACCTTGTTCGGCGCAGCATAGCCAACACATGGCTCTTGCATAATTTATGTAAATGCATATTTTCTGAAGTTGTATTGATCTCGTATACATGGTTTAATTCTATTCTTAGGTTTTTGACTTCATTCTGACTCAGGAAGAAATGGAAGAATTGTACAAGCTGGAAAATAACTACTACCGTTATTTTCCTTTTAATATGTATCCAAAGTAAGAAATTTCTTTGTTCTGAAATTTTAATTTCTTTTTAATGGGTCTCGCAAATCTTGTGATACAGGAATAATGGACTACGAGGCTGAAGGCCGGCTTCGAAATCAGACTTAAAATAATCATTTAGAGTAAAATACTATATTTAAATTCAAATTTCAATTATTCCTGATCCTTACTCATCGTGAAATAGTTTCGATTGTCCAAAATTACGAGGCCCGTGATCAATAACTCTCGTGTTGCTTCCAAGTGCGACGTTTATGTTCCGTTTAAGGCCGACCATTTCGTTTTCGTGGACGTAATGTTAATCCTATAGAATTTCTACAACATCCTCAAATATTTTATCTAATTGAATGCAATAAAATGCTTCTGAAAGAGCAAAAAGGCAAATTTCAAGTAGATTTCAAGAGCAAATTCAAATTTCAATAAGCAAAGTAAGAGCAAGTTTTTGCGGGATTAAATTTTCCTACAGATTTTTGAAAATTTTAGAACATTTTTAAAGACCGGGAAAACCCACAAACGAATCAATAAAATAGGCGTAAAAGTGTCTTTAAAAATCGGAGGAATGATGAGATTCCGCAGGAACTTTCACTTTTTGTACTTTCGGATGGATAAAATATCATAGATTTGAGGACGATAGTAGAAAAATTACATAGAATTAACATTACGTCCACGACATCATAATGACCGGTAGACAAGAACCTTTATGAATGAATCAATCTTGTGAAGTTGCTTTGCAGAATTGAATAAGAAAGCAAAATTACGATGTAGCTTTGGCAGTATCGAATAATATGACTGGTGTTATGCTAATAAGCCATTGGAATCATTGTAACAAAAATTTGGTGAAAGGTAAAAGTTTAACTGTATTTTTCCTTCCGAATGTCCTCTGCTTTGTTCCATCGTCAGAGGCTTGCCTTCTGTAGGTAGGTACGAGAATCGTGATCCTGAGGCATTCTAGAGAATTTTTCCTTTTCTGTGGGATTTTACTATATGTGGTAAACATGGGTGACACTTTCCCTAATTCCTAGAGATCCTTCATTTTCGAAACATCTTCTAATCAACCAATTTTCTTTTTCCATTTGTTCCAAGCGCGCAGTATAACCACATTTGGCTCTTGCACCATTAAACTCTATCACTCACTCTTTCTCCTTGCATAGTTCGTCATTTTAATTAACTGTCCATTGTTTCATCATCGACTTTCATTTTACAACGTTTTTCTGAATTTCACTTGGTGTGTGTGTCATCAAATTTTCGGTCGTTAATTTAACCAACTTCCCATCAAGCTAGAGCTCTGAAATTTTAGGAACTGTTCTTACTCGCCTAACAATGCAATATTTAGATATTTGCGACCAGTTTTAACTGATATTTTAATAATTTTTTTAATACACTTTGCCACCATATAAAAACGTTGGTTTTTATTTCGAATTATTTAGTTTGTTTTAAACTTGTCTGACTTGGTGAGGGAACTTCCAACTTTTTTTGTTTTTATATAGGATTTGCTTTTTATGCTATATTTAAGTTTTTAACCTTAAAATTTTACATTATGTCTTATACATAACTTTTCTTTTTATCCTTTTGTTTTAATGCTAAATTTAAAAATCTATTTGACATTTACCCCACCACGATTTTCCCTTCAACAAACTCTTTGGATCTCTTTTGGATTTTATTTGATTTAAAATCCCTACTAATAAGAGAAACGTATAAAACTTTGAATCGGCAAAGAGTTGGGAATAGAATTGCAGAAATATATATAAGCTATGAAGAACTTAATGCTGAGTTCGATAGCTTAGTGTGATAAGTTATGAACTGAAATTGGCTAGTAAACTATCGGTGACAGACCTACGCTGAGTGAATAGTGGTGAAGTTTAATGATGCAACAGCTAGATGTGGTCATGCTACGCCATACAAGTTATAACTGTGATATAGACGTTTGAAAAAATGAAGAAAAAAGAAGAAATTGGTTGACAAGGTGGTTCAAAAATAGAGAAGGATTCCTAGATTATTCGAGGTGGCGCGTCAACCATGTCTACCAAATACCATAAACCTCACGAGAACGGAAAAACATCAGTAGGATGCCTTGGATGAGTAATGCTCGTCCTCGCCAGAAGAAGGTAATCCCCTGAGGACACGAACTCGAGAATTGCCTATGTCTTAATAGACTTGGAAACTCGCAACGGGGAGACAAAGAATAAGTTTGGATTGGGAGTATCGGACTTGTCTCAAAAGAAAGATGCATTTACACTCTCGTTTCGTTTTAAAATAGTTAAGTCACCAATTGCGATAAGAATAACTTATTCCAATTTGACGTCAGTACAATATCAAATGGCGTAATGTTATTAAGCGTATCATAATTTCTAAAGAAAAAGGAAGGTTTATTCAATGGGTTTTTCAAAGATATGGCCCTAACTTATTCGCTAATATTTCATTTTTTTCCCTTTCACTTGTGTCCATTTCACAATGCAAATATATCTCGTAATTAGTAGCTGTATTCGAAAAGGAAGTGACGGAGGGCAATCAAAAGCCATCACAAAGACTCCAGTTTCACTATTTTCATCGCTATATTTGCTGAAAATATTGTTTATCGGTTTGACATGAAACAAAATTGAGGCTTTAATATTTTCTATGCTCTACTTCTGAATTGATAATATGACGCCAATTAGTTATGCAACTTGGGAAAAGTTAAGTTCCACGAGAATCGTAGAAAACTGAAGGGAAATATAGTGGATCCCAAAAGTGAGCATACACATCCCTTTTTCGACGTTAAATTATAAAAATTTAATACTGAATATTTATACAAAATTAGTATATATCTCAGTGGCAAAATGCATTTTAAGAAATGTATTAGACGTGAAAACAAGTATGAAACCTGTTTGATAAATTCATTACATAATTTTAAGCAGAAACTACGACATAATAAATCACAAAATTGAGTATACACCTGGCGTAACATTTAAAAGAACATGATTCAAATTAATATTTAGTTGCACACCCTTTCGAATTAATTGACCACTTTCAGACGGCGTGACATGGATTAACAAGATTTTGGGTTGTTTCACTTGCAATTTTAGCCCATTCTTCTCTTGAAACAGTTTTTAAATTTTATTTACTCAAGATACGGTACTTTTGGACAGATGTTTCTGTGACCATAAATCTTCAATAACGTTATGATCAGGTGATTGTGGTGGAGTGAGCAACTGTGTTTTACAGTTGTGCTAGTGCTATCGTCGTTTCAGCTGTATGATTATCGTGTTGAAAAAACGAAACTATCTAAACATAACTCTTCTGCATTTTTCTTACGTAAATTATTTTTCAAAATGTTAAAGTTTTGAATTTTATCCATGATCCCATCAACAAACCATAAACTTCCAGCACCATTGGCTGACATACAGCCTTATACGCGTACAGAGCCACCTCCTTACTTGACAGTAGGAATGAAGTTTTTAGGAAGCAACTCACCGTTAGGCTTCCTCCAAACATAGCATCAACCATCACTTCCAAATACAATATACTTGTTCTCAACACTGAATATAACTTGATTCCAGAAATCTGGAGACTTTGAATTATAATTTTCAGCAAATAAAGGCCTTAACTCCTGGTTTCGCTTAGAAATGAGTTTTTCTCCATGCCACACGACCATCAAAGCCTGATTTCCCGAGTACACTTATAATTGTTCCTGCAGAAAGGGTCTTTGTGTCGTAAAAGCGGTTGCAGCAATTATTGGAGCAACCACCTTTGGAGTTTGGTCACTTTTCGTTGAAAATCACAACAACTTGCCTACTTCAGGCAAGTACGGGCATCCCAGGCTCCCTAATGATCTTTTTCTTTCCCCTGAGGTTTACTGTTTTTGGTAAACACGGGTGATGGGGCCGCAGTAGCCTAGTGGTCAGGGTTGTGGACACGCGGCTGGCGGTATTTGTTCAGTCGCGGGTTCGATCCTTGGACACCAAAGACCCGCCGTGTAGCCGGGGCTGATGCACGTTAAATCTTTCGGGCCCTAAAGTCCTCCCGCTGGCGTGGTGTGGATGTTAGGAGAGGGGGATGCCAGTTCAGGTGCCGTCCTTGTCACTTGACCGTGTTTCAAAATTACGAGGTTCGTCGGCAATAGCCCTCGTGTTGCTTCTAGTGCGACGTTAATAAAAAAAAAAACTGTCCTCTTCCGGAATATTTTAAATGTGCCCGAACTCGATGATTTTTGAATACATCAATGACTTCGTTGAACTAATTTCACAATTTTTTTTAACGAGATTTACTTTCGCCAGCTGACGACAAGCTCTCTAACTTGAACTGTAGTCTCCGTTCTGGAACCCATTTTCATGATTAAAAATTAACATTTCTACAATAAACTTATACAGTTAGATGTAAATCCAATGTCTGTATCAAATGCAAAAACTTTAATAAAACAGTAGTAGCTAATTTATCAGGTTGTGTTCATCTTCTACAAAGTGTATGCTTAATTTTGTGACGTCATTTAGTCAGTGAATACAAGTAATTTTATTATATTAACTTTATATTTTTTGGATAAATATCTTATTTAAGGAATAACTTATCATTCCTATTAAAAAACCCTTTACATAAAACTTCTAACTATATGTTTATATTTTCAAAGTAAAGAGGTATATACTTAATTTTGGGAGCCGCTGTAGATGTACAGAAACTTTATACAATCGAAAGTATCAAATGTTCTTTTAAAATGAAATTATTCTAATTAAATCTTGATTTCTTCCCATCTTATATGCCGTAAATGTTTATACAAACTTATTAAAACATTAATTTTTTTTTTTCTTGCGCGAAACTTGAAAGCATATGAGTATCCCAACATAATCGCAAACACTCGGGGGCTTGCCTTCGTTAAGTAGGTAACCCATGTGGTGACTAGGTGCGAAAGAGATGTCTCTCTGTTGCACATATACGTCGTAGACCTCAGGGACTAGCCTTCTTCAGGTAAGTACGGGCATCATGACTCCGAGGCACCCTAGTGATCTTTTCTTTCCCATGGGGTTTACTGTCTTTGGTAAACACGGGTGACGCACTCCCGGGATACCATAGCGATCCTTCTCTATTTTCGACCCTCCTTGTCAACCACTTGTCTTTTTTTTCAAACTTCACGTCTAGACCACAGTTTAATCTTGTTTGGCGCAGCATAGCCCTATCTGGCTCTTGCGCCAATAAACTTTACTTTCACTCACTCACATATACGTCGTAAGAGGATAACTTAAATGGGTACCCAGTGTCTGGGGATACAGCAGTGTACCTTACCCTTGAGGATTATATCAGGGGATCGCAGGAACTTGCCTTCTTTTGGTAAGTACTGGCATCATGACCTCGAGGCACCTAAGTAATCGTTTCTTTCCCATGGGATGGCCGCGGTAGCCTAGTGGTCATGGTAGAGGACTAACAACAACGGTGGTTTCCGTTGAATCTGAATCTGTACTACTGTCTTTGGTTCGATTTATAGAGCCATATTCCGATGATTACTTGATCGTAATGGTTGTTTACCGGTTAGAATACTTCCAGCTGTAATCTAGCGTTAAGTTTTGCTTTCTGTGTTTTAATATCTTAAATTAGCGTAATGTAATTTCGATATTTTTCTTTCTTTGCAGCATGCTGACCCATCCAGAACATCCGTTTAAATAATGGCTTTTTTAGAGCCTGTAAATTGTAATATATTTTAAGAAATGTTTCTTTTATGTCAATGTTTGATTTGTGTCAATAAAGTTTATTATTGTATCATTCATTTCATTTCAATTTATTTTTCTTTGAAATTGCTCAAATAAGGTTTTGACATGCTTCTGGTTTCTCTACCATTCCAGCTTACAGATATTTCTCTTGCAGATGTAATCGTATTAAAGTCTAGGAGTTTTTTTTTTATCGATGGTGAATTTTTGAAAATCCATGCACACGGAACGGATATTAATTATAAATTTTATACTGAAAAAGTAATATTAAATTGCATATTTAAATGAATGCGTGTTAAATATATGTCGAGAGCCGTATCAATCCCCCTACCCGTTAAATGTTTAACCTATCATTATAACCAGTGGCTAGCAATTTATTGGTACTCTGGTATGTGAATATAGTTCGGTTGTGTTTCAACAAAAGCTAGATGAAACGAGTGGTGTATTTAAAAATGCTGCCCTGAACAAATTATTTTGTATGCAGAAAACATTCAATTAAATGAAAAGACATCCTCCAGGTTTTAATTTCTCAAAGTAAGTACGGGCATCAAGACCCGAATGATCCCTCGGGGTAAGGATATAGTTATCTTTTTCTTTCCCATGGAGTTTACCATCCGTAGTAAACACCGGAATACTCTAGCGATCCTTCTCTATTTTCGACCCTCCTTGTCAACCACTTTTTGTCTTTTTTTCAACTTCACGTCTAGTCCACAGTTTCATCTTGCTGATCTTGCGACAATAAACTTTACTTTTACTCATTCATTCAATCTGTAGTAAACACACGAGCACCCGTAGTGCACTATATGCAGAGCGGGGGTTTGGCAGCTAAAATTTTGCAGTAAACACGAGTGACGTGCCCCTGGGATACCTAAAATTGGTTGCATTTCCCATTTTTCTAGTGGTTAATATATTGGACTCGCGGCCGGTGGTTTTCGTTGAATCCTGGGTTCGAACTTTGATGCCACTAAAGACCCGCCGTGTAGCCGGGGCTGACATGCGTGAAATCTGTCGGTGCCCAAAGTCCTCCCTTTGGAGTGGTGTGGATGTTAGGAGAGGAGGTGCCAGCTCGGGTGTCGTCCTCGTCACTTGACTGATTCAAAATTATGAGGTCCGTCACCAATAGCCCTTGTATGCTTTTGTGTGACGTAAAAGGAAACGAAACTGAACTATTCCATTTTTTTAACGTGTAGACCAGGTGCATACTATAAAACGCAACATACATGATTTGGCTCTTGCGCCATAAACCTAAACTTCAAATTTCTCCCAAACCAACAAAGAACAAACTACGAATGCTTTCTTCAAGAACTCCAGTCTTTAAAACTTCTTAATATCTAGCCATAGAGAGACATCTTTTGGTGTAGTTGATAAAGGTGCAGCAAAAGGCGATTGATCAACTATTCTTCGCACCTAATAGATCAGGGTTCGAAACTCTGCTGGCACTCCAAGATCAACCAACAGCTTTCTCCCTCCACGAGGTCGAAAACAATCATGCCGAAAAAAAAAACTTTCTGACACGACGAATCAACAAAAGGGGGGGGATGACAAATTATTCCATTAGTTTTAAATCATGTGAGTGTAAAAATTACGCATTTCAAGATAAATGGGAACAGATGGTTTTCTCGAGTTTTTTTTATAGATCAGCTCTTTATGACGTTTTTACTTATTCTTGAGGTCAAATTTACATATCTTGGATCTGGTCGCAGGAACTCCACACATAAAGGAGTCTAAGCATCAAGATCTGAAGACCCAGTATATCTTTGGTGTGCAGGAAATAAAACTGAATTGTGCTCGTAAGTATTTGAAATGAAGTACGTGCAAATTCTTTTTTAAAAAAATTGGATGTACAGTAATACTAGTATGCATGTGCTGAATTATCCCCACACTGTAGCTCATGCATGTCGTAAAAGGCGACTAGAATGGGTACCCAGCGTCTGGGGGTATAGCCGGGCACCCTGCCCCTGGGGATTATATCAGGGGATCTCAGGGACTTGCCTTCTTCAGGTAAGTACGGGCTTCATGAACCCGAGGTACCCTAGTGATCTTTTTCTTTCCCATGGGGTTTACTGTCTTTGGTAAACACGGGTGACGCACTCCCGGGATACCCTAGCGATCCTTCTCTATTTTCGACCCTCCTTCTTGTCAACCACTTATCTTTTTTTCAACTTCACGTCTAGACCACAGTTTAATCTTGTTTGGCGCAGCATAGCCATATCTGGCTCTTGCGCCAATAAACCTTACATTCACTCACTTACTCACTCACTGAATTATCCCCACTTTTGCATATGAGCAATACAGATAAGATAAAACCGAAATTGTAGAAGATTCTAATGATTGCTAGAATCCTAGGAAAAATTAATGGAACTACAACTTTTTATGAAATGGTAAGATTCGATTATTGTCTAAGTGAAGTGTAAACACTTTAAAATTTCAATTCGAAGTAGCGGTAGCCTTGTGGTAAAGGCCGTTAAATCAGAAAACAGCATTGTTAGTCTCATCCCGATTCCGTCCAGTGAGATTGTGAATGGTGGTGTGTAATGGCACAAGCGCCAGAAGTTTCCATGCTGTGCCAAACAAGGCTCAACTGTGATCTAGACGTTTGAAAAAGATGAAAGGCAGTAAAAAATGAATGACAAAGAAGGTCGGAAACAAAAGGGTCTATTAGTATTCCGGAGGCGCATCACCCGTGGTTAGCAAAGACTGTATATCCCTTGTAAAAAAAATATTAAGAGGTCGTGATGTCTTATCTAAAGAGGGCAAGTCCCTAAGGACAGATTCGGCCCAGATACAGGGGTTGGCCAAAAATATGGAAACACCTTTTAAAAAACATGTTTCTTTGCTTAATATGGTGTAGGAAACCCGTTGGCATCCAAAACAGCTTGCAGTCTTCTCGGAATGGATAAATACAGTTCCTGTATGTGTGCCAAGGGAATATTATACCATTCTTCCTGCAAAACGGTGGCAAGTTCAGATAACGATGTTGGCGGTGGAAAACGAGAACGCACTTTCCGTTCCAATGTAGACCACAAAGGTTCGATAATATTCAGGTCTGGTGACTGTGGTGGCCAGGGGAGATGGGACAAATCCTCCTCGTGCTCAGAAAACCAGTCCTGGACAATGTGAGCTGTGTGAACAGGGGCTTTGTCGTCTTGGAAGACACCATCACCATCGGGGAACAAAGTTTGTACCATGGGATGAACTTGATCTGCCAAAATGTTCACATAAGTCTTGGCAGTCATGTTCCCTGACACAGTTATCATGGGGCCAGCAGAGAACCACGATATGGCTGCCCAAACCATAACAGAACCCCCGCCATGTTTCACTCTTGGCAACAAGCAGTCTGTATTATAGGCTTGAGATGGCGTTCTCCAGACGTAAACTCGGCCAGAAGTGGGAAACAATGTGAAAGAAGACTCGTCAGACCATATTACACGCTTCCACTGCCCTATAGTCCAGGCTTTATGACTTAAACACCACCTTTTCCTGTTACGGGCATTAGCATCACTGATGAGTGGCTTCTCAATTGCAGCACGGCCAGAAATTCCCTGTTTATGAAGCTCCCTTCTAATTGTTTTGGTACTCACAGGGTTCTGTATCACAACATTCATTTCAGCAGTAACTTTTGCAGCTGTGGTCTTCTTATTTTTCGTCACAATTGCCCTTAATGATCGTCTGTCACGATCACTCAGCACACACTTTCGTCCGCGCTGTGATTTAGAAGATGATGTTTTTCCGCTTTTCAAATATGCGGAATAAATCTTCGATACAGTACCTCTTGAAACACTAAACACCTCGGCTACCTTGCTTACGGAAGCACCTACCATACGTGCTCCAACAATTTGCCCACGTTCGAAGTCTGTTAACTCTGACATAATGCAATGACAACCTCACATAACAGTACTCCGACAACAACTGAACTGTTTAGCACATTTACGAAGTTGTATAGGTGGCGTTAGTAGTCAAAAACGCCAGTGCCACCTACATATTTCATTAAAATCAATCTTTCTTTTCAAACATGCATTTTACAAGGTGTTTCCATATTTTTGTCCACCCCCTGTACCTTCGTATTGAATAATGTGGGCTGCGTGATTCAATTATATCCACTGTGCAAATTCCTCTCGATGTGTCATAGTAGTGTGAAATCACGAGACCATGGCATAAAACTAGACGCGCCTTGATGGGCTTAACTTTCCATGGGGTTTACTGTCTTTGGTAAACACGGGTGACGCACCCCCGGAATACCCTAGTGATCCTTTTCTATTTTCGACCCTCCTCCTTGTCAACCATTTTTTGTCTTTTTTTCAACTTCACGTCTAGATCACAGATTTACCTTGTTTGGCGCAGTATAGCCATATCTGGCTCTTGCGCCAATAAATTTTACATTCACTCACTCACTTGATGGGCTTAACTTAATGTAAGTACGGGCATCACTCACAAGAGCACTGCCGAAGCAGTCGCCATCTACTGTGCCCTCAGATTAGTCGAGAAGTCTAGTTCCCGAAAATTCGTCATATATACTGACAGCAGGAGCGTCCTGGAAACATTGGTACATCTGGACGATCGAAGTCATCCGATTGTGGTTGAAATTGCTGACATTATTTGCCAGCTATATAGCAGGGGTTATGACATAAAATTCTGCTTGATACCTAGTCATGTAGGTATTTTAGGCAATGAACAAGCGGACTCGGCTGCAAGTTCGGCAACGAATCCTCTGCAGCTCGCAGTCCCACTTGAGGACATACGACGTCACATTTTAATTTTCATTCATCAGACATGGCAGGAATCATGGAATCTACAGATTAATAACAAATTACACTCGGTGAAGCCGATCGTCGGAGAATGGCCTGTTTTTCCAAAGCGAAGAGCTGATGTCAGATTGACTCTCCTTAGCATTGGACATACTCGATTTACTCACAAACGTCTTTTGTTTGGAGAAGATGCTCCCAAGTGTCCTTCCTGCCATGTCCCTTACTCTATTCATCATATTTTAATTGACTGTCCTGTGTTTGATCATCATCGCCGGACTTTTTTTTCATTCATCTGTTTTAAATCTGACTTGGTGGGGAAACCCTCCACCGTAATTTATTTGCCTTTTTACAGCATATTGGTCTTTTACACCACATTTAAATTTTAACTTTTTGTCTTTTGTATGTATTTTTGTGTTAATCTTGTGTTTTTAATGCCATTACTAAATCTAAGCAATTTTAACTAGTGTTTGGCGCAGCATAGCCTACTTTGGCTCTTGCGCCATTGAAACCTACTGTCACTCACTAACTCATCACTCACAAGAGCTACTCTAGTTATCTTTTTCTTTTCCCCATGGGATTTCCTGTCTTTGGTAAGCATCTTTCTGTTTTCAACCTTACTTTCAACTTTTCCCTCATTTTCAAATGTCTAGATAAGTTACGCCTCTTATTTGGCGCATCATAGCCATATCTAGCTCTTGCGCCTTGAAGTTCTTTTCTTCCACTAAAGAGATAAGGAACAATCTCTTGTATACACCCAACTCTTTATTTACATCTTTTTTACACGATTTTGAAATAACACGTTCACCAATATACTTTTTTACACGAATTTTTTGTTCTAGCACGAATCCCTACTCTCCCCCTTCTTTTTTTTTTTTTAAAAAAAAAAAAAATCTAATTTTGACAGTGTGATATCAGAAGATAGATAGTTTATGACAATACATGTTTGACACATGCGATTAAATATATTTTAGACTCAGTGGAAGAAAGAAATTTGACTGTTGTGGAAGCATGAAGAAAGTTTACGATTATAGATTGTATTACATATGCTTGCTTGGGATTGCATTATGGATTGTATTAAATGCTTTTTGGGGGGAAAAATCGTCAGCATGCGTCAAAAGTGGAAGTTTCATTGTACAAAAATCAGCTGTGTATTCTGAAGTTATAACTCTATGAAATGCAATTGGTGGCAAAGGTTTTAACTACATGCAAATGACTGGCATCAAAAAATTGATACTAGAGCAATTAAATGAAGACTATTTGATCGAATTTAAGATAATAAAGAAGTCGAAGTTCAGCTATTAACAGCTGATTTAATACGCGAGGGCTTGAAATTTGCTACAAGTATGGAACAACATTTTCTTACTCATGATCCTGACATAGAGCCTACATTAAAATTTTAACGTAATATTAAGTTTCGTGTAGCAGGATATCGAGAATTTGTAAGCAACTCTTGATAAACCAAACAAACAACCACTAATAACAGACTTAGTAACAACATCAAAGAAATCCAACATAATAACGAATGAAATTCTTCATTTGCATCAAAACCGACAGTTGTACTTGGCATATTTGACTCATCTACTGATGAGAGCATATTTCACCCAGTTCGCAATAAACGTGCACGCTTGCTAACAAGTAGCAATGAATAGTTGTTAATTAGTAGTTTTATTCCTAATTTCAATTTGAATCTTTATAACACATCGATCAATAACTCCCGAGTCTAACATTGAAAACAACATTTTTTTTGGAAATTTTTTTTTTATTCATCAACATAACACCTTTTGTTAATCACCTTTTAGGGTGATACAATCGTTCCAACGCTTTTCCAAATCTTTTTTTTTTGCAAGAAATCTTTTTTGTTGCGAGTAAATAGCGATAAACAGCTTTCTGAATCATCGACTCGTTGCTGTTTTTGTTCCATCGAAAGCAATCGCGGCACCCACTTGGAAAAAACCTTTTTCACTTCACTTCAAAAAACCTTTTTCAGTAAATACACTTCCATATGATATCTGTGTCATCTCAGCAATCTCACGGAGCTTCACTTTACGATCTTTCATTATAATTTTTGTCACTTCACTCACATTTTCCGGTGTAACGGCTTCTACAGGTCTACCCGAGCGTTCCGCGTCATTTGTGTCGGTACGACCACGTTTAAACTCGGCAAACCACCGACAAATCGTTGCTTTTGATGAACAAGAGTCCGGGTAACATTTTTCAATCCATTGTTTCGCTTCCACGGTGTTTTTACCCATTAAAAAACAATGTTTTATCGGAACACGAAACTCGGTTTTTTCCATTTTTTAAACAAACTACAAAACGACTTTACTCCAACCTCGATAACTCAGCTGTTTCTGGTCCGATCGACTTAAAATTTTGACACGTTTCAAGCAAAGGTTCGTACTCTAGAAAGACCTGGTTACTGGTTTACTACGAGCGCCATCTCTGGGTTAGTCTCGGGAGTTATTGATTGATGTGTTATATTGTATGTATCTATTCGACTAGAAAATTCAAAATTTTCATTGTACATTAATTTTAATTTTTTTTTTGTAATGAAAATTGTCAACCATTTTTACCTTTTTTTCAACTTCACGTCTAGACCACAGTTTAATCTTGTTTGGCGCAGCATATCCATATCTGGCTCTTGCGCAAATAATCTTTACATTCACTCACTCACACTCACTTTTGTAATGAAAATGAATTTTGTTTCATAAATGTAATAAGAATTTCATTATTACTTTTTTGCACAATTTTTAGAAAAATATTCAGCGCTTTTTCATCTTACAAAATTTTTTAAAGTTACGGTAAATTTGGAGATATTTTCCACATGTCGCATGTATTTTTTACGCTATTTTTTTGCACAGTTTTCTAAGGAACGTATCCACCGTATAAAGAGTTGGATGTATTTAGACACTGAATACACAGATGACGGCAGCAGATGCATTAACCAAGTTAAGGATTTATTTAGATTATTAAGTGATGATAGATGGACGAGCATTAACAAGCCTTCAAAGTTAACTGCCACTTCCATAATTGATAGGGAGAAGTCGCATCTAACATGCATAAATGATTAAAATTTTATTAAATAGTAACTGTAAATTTTTTAATAAAATAAGTGACTCAATTTTTTAAATACGTAACATCATTTTTCAAAAAACAAAAATGCAAATTAGAAAAGAGGCAATGTTAAAATAAATTCAGAAATCGTAATACAATAATGGACGTACAAGACTTAGTTTATTTTGATCATCAAAACATTTAGGTGGTTTGATGGTTCTATTATTAGGTGTGAAATAATTGCTTACTCCATTAGGTTGAGCTGTTAAAATATATCCTATCTACCCTAGTTTCATATACAAATCACCTGTAGCCTTGGAAGTGGCAGTTGGAAATTTCTTAGGCTTAATACCAGGCGCTCAGACTCGTATAAACTAGTTTTCTAAGATACATCATCACCTCCGAGAATGGTAGAGTATAAGACCTTGATTGTGAATCTACACACACAGCTATTGGCTTCTCCTTCAAACCACTTGTTTTTGAAACTGAACACTTTCTGACCTAGAGAGAGTAGCCTAGTGGTCATGGTTTCAGATTCGTGACCGACGGTTTTCGTTCAGTCGCGGGTTCGATCCTTGGCCGCTCAAAACCTGCCGTGTAGCCGGGGGTGATGCCCGTTTAATGTGTCGGGGCCCAAAGTCCTCCCGTTGGTGTTGTGTGGAAGTTAGGAGATGAGGTGCCAGCTGAGATGTCGGCTTCGTCACTTGAATGAGGCTCAAAATTACGGGGGCCAATAGCCCTCGTGTTGCTTCTAGTGCAACGTTAATAAAAACAAACCCATCTAGTTCATTGATTATCTCGAAATCGTCATTAGAAACCTAAATTTTTCATTGACTTCATTAAATAATCAAGAAAGTAACATAATTGAGCACAATATATTTTTACTAGGTCTGCTACTCATCATTTTTTAAAAACTTCATTAATTGTGGGAATCAGTTTGCAATATAATCGCATGAAAGAGAATAAAATTTCACAAACAGAAAACATTATTTAAAAAAAAAAAAAAAAAAAAAAAAATCCTGTCTTTAAGGAAACATGTATCCTTTGAAAAAATATCTCTTTTATTGTATTTAATAACTGTGTTTATCATTGGCTGCCAAAGACCTGCCGTGTAGCGGGGCTGATGCACGTTAAATCTATCGGGGTCCAAAGTCCTCCCATTGGCGTGTTGTGAAGTTAGGAGAGGGGGTGCCAGCTCGGGTCTCGTTGTCGTCACTTGACCGAGGTTCAAATTTACGAGGTCCGTCTCCAATAGCCCTCGTGTTGTTTTTGTGCGACGTTAATAAAAACTAAACTAATAGTTGCGTTTTTACATAGTCACATAGTGTTTCTATTGAAGAAAAATGATTTCGGATGAAAATTTCATTGTATTGTTGATAGTCTTAAAAATTTAGTTTTTTAAAATAGTTTCGGAAAATTTTCATAGGAGTTTCGGAAAATTTTCATAGGCTAACTCCTCTTGTACTTATTAATATTTTAATACAAATTTTTTTTGCAATATTCTCAACGCCGTAAATGACTATATTGATCGATTTTTCAACAACTTTTTTAGAACTTTTTTTTTATATATTTATATTAGAAAAAAAAATTGGTATCCCATACATTCACAAACCTTTTAAAAAAAGTATTTATTTGCTACCCTTTCAGAGACTTGCCTTGTTTAGGCAAGTATGGGCATTATGACCCCGGGACAACTGATAAATATTTTTCTTTACCATGAGGTTTACTGTCTGGTAAACACGGGTGACGCATCCCCACAACTTACCCTAGCGATTTTTTTTTTTTCTTTTACAACAAATATTTCCATATATTTCAAATGTTTATACCACAGTTACACCTTGTTTGGTATACCACGTATGGCCCTTGCGTCATTAAACGCTACCATCGCTCACATGTACAAAGTTTGAGTACTAAATAAAGAGACCGACGCTGTAAAACGTTTCTTGATGTCATACACATTTTCTAAATATCATCTTAAATATACACCCTTCTCTCTATAATTACAGTTTGGCGCAGCATAGCCTACTTTGGCTCTTGTGCCATTAAAACCTATCACTCACTATTATTACAGCATAGCGTTATACATTATACAGACCCGTGTGGTGACCGGGGATGACAGAATAGTCTCACTGTAGCTCATGCATGTCGTAAAAGGCGACTAAAATGGGTACCCAGCGTCTGGGGGTATAGCCAGGCACCCTGCCCCTGGGGATTAAATCAGGGGACCTCAGGGACTTGCCTTCTTCAGGTAAGTACGGGCATCATGACTTTACATTCACTCACTCAACAATCTAACGAATACTTAACCGAACGGTCAGATCGAACCAGAGAGAGAGAAAGTGAAGTTCATTGGCGCGAGAGCCAGATATGGCTATGCTGCGCTAAACAAGATTTAACTGTGGTCTAGACGAGAAGAAATTGAAGAAAAGACACAAATTGATTGACAAGCAGGATCGAAAATAGAGAAGGACTTTTAGGGTATCCCGGGGGCGCGTCACCCATGTTTACTAAAGACAGTAAACCCCATGAGAAAGAAAAAGATCACTATGGTGCCTCGGGGTCACGATGCCCGTACTTACCTGAAGGAGGCAAGTCCCTGTGGTCCCCTGATATAATCCCCAGGGGCAGGGTGCCCGGCTGTACCCCCAGACGCTGGGTACCCCTTTTAGTTGCCTCTTACGACATGCATGAGCTACAATGGGACGATTCTGTCATTCCCGGTCACCATACGGGTTTCGGATCAAACCAGATTACCGATTTTTTCGATATTGCCATCCGTTTTTGACGTGGAAGCGCGAACCGGGCATGATTTATCTACAACGTTTTCTCGGCCATCTTGAAAATGCTTGAACCACTCAAAAACACGTGCACGTGATAAACATGTCATACACTTCTTTCAATAAATTATAAATTGCGGTAGCGGTTTTTCTAAGTTTCATGTGAAATTTCTTAACAATTCGTTCCTCGCCAAATTTTCGGGCGAAACAAAAAAAAAAAAAAAATTCTGATGCGAACGAAGGCTACGTGTACACGGATTTGTTTACAGATTAGTTTAGTTTTTATTAACGTCGCACTAGAAGCAACACGAGGGCTATTGGCGACGGACCTCGTAATTTTGAACCACGGTCAAGTGACGAGGACGACACCTGAGCTGGCACCCCCTCTCCTAACATCCACACCACGCCAAGGGAGGACTTTGGGCCCCGAACAGATTTAACGTGCATCAGCCCCGGCTACACGGAGGGTCTTTGGCATCCAAGGATCGAACCCGCGACTGAACGAAAACCGCCGACCGCTAGTCCAGAACCTTGACCAGTAGGCTACCGCGGCCCGATTTGTATACAGAAACGAGAAAAGAAAAGGCTTCACGCTAAACAGCTGTCGGTCGTTGGCGTTTAACGCGTGAGTGAGTGAATGTAAATTTTGCAAGAGCCAGATATGGCTATGCTGCGCCAAAAAAGATTAAACTGTGATCTAGACGTGACTGGCATCTGACGCACGTTTACTTCTTATAGAGCAACGTCAGTCTCCTTATTTCATTTCCACACCTCGTATTTTATTGCAAAATAGATTCCTAATTTTATTACATGGATTACATATAAACCACAGAAAAATGGTAATGATTGTAAATATTTGCGAAGGTGTAGCATTTCAACTGTATTGAGTGAGTGCAATAGCCTATTATTATGATTGCGAACTCGCAGCTGGTGAGTCCTATTGCCATTAAAGGCCCGCTGTGTAACGAGATTGTTGTACGTTTCTATTAAGGATGCCAGTCCTCCCGTACCCTCCTTCTTGTCAAACAATTTTTGTCTTTTTTTTTTTCACGTCAAGACCATAGTTAAATTTTGTTTGGCGCAGCAAAGCTACATCTGGTTCTTGCGCCAATACCCTTTACATTCACTCACGTCAGTCCACCCATTGGCATGTTATGGAAGTTTGGATCAGGAGGTGCCAGTTCAGCTGTTCTCGTCTTTTGAACGAGGCTCAAATTTACTAGGTCCTCTTGTTGCTGATGTATCGAAAAAGCACAAACTAAGAAAACCCGTTCTCAAATTTATAACTAAGTTATTTGATGCACGCGTAAATATGCTTAGCTTTCTGTTTCTTGGTGGTATCGTATTTTCAAATAATTTCAAGAAGTTTTTTTGGTAATTGATCACTTTTCAGAGTATTAATAGCACCCGGTTAACAAGGAAAATGTTATATATAAACTATTTATAAGAGTTTTGTTTCATATAACATAAGAACGTTAATTTGAATGTAAACATGCGATGAATAAGAACACAATTTTGGAAATTATTAATAGAAAACGTAATTTTACAATTAGCTTGATAAATACACGATATTTTTTGGTTGAATGGTTTAACGGAACATATAAGCTTTTCGACTTTTAATCTCCGAATCTGGCTAAAAACTCTTGGGACTTCGGCCTGTACTTTGCCCATGGTGAAAATACGAGGTGTGACAGTTAAATAACTGAACTACTCTTAAAAATTTGAAAAGATAATACAAATACCTTTTAGTCTCCTTTCCTACCAATACATCACTGCGTACAAGTTTTCCGCAGTTCAAAGCAATACTGCAGGTCATTAGGTGTCACCTTCTTCATTAAATCTGCCATTACCCCTTCTACAGAGTGAAAATGAATTCCTTTCAATGCACTTTTCACTTTTGGAAACAAGCAGAAGTTGCGAGATTTGGCGAGTACGGTGGATGCTCGAGCACAGTAATCCGCTTGTTCGCCAAGAAGTGTTTCACAAAGAGCGCTTTATTCGCCGAGGCGTTGTCTTGATTTAAAATCCACGTGAGGTTGCTCCAGAGAGATCTGCCCTTTTCTTCCTCAGGACCCCAATGTAGTACTACTGGTTTACCGTTTGGCCTTGAGGTACCCATTCAATCATGATGATACCATTAATATCGAAAAAAACGATGAGGATGACCTGTTTGAATTTGCCGATTCGAGCTCTCTTGGCGATGTGGGGGTCTTCCAGTGCATGGATTGTCATTTAATTTCCGGGTCGTAATGAAAAATTCCACGTTTTGCCACATGTGATGACTTTTTCAATCAGTTCAGGATCTTCTGTGAAACTAACCATGATGTCAGAGCTAATGTTTCTCCTGTTCATTTTTTTCTCGCATGTCAGGTTTTTTTGGTACCAGTTGTGCGCAAAATCTCGTCATTTGCAAATCCCGTGTCAAATTTTTTCTCTGTCAATGTTCGTAATATTTACATAATCCGAACACTCAAACGTCAGTCTTTATGCACGACTTCATTATTTATTTTTTTTAATGTTTTCAACAGTTCCTGAAATCACAAGTCAATCAGAGCGTTCATCATCACCAGAAACCTTCCAAAAATCGTTTGTGCCATTCAAAAGTTTGACTAAGTTTGTAAATTCTACATACAATTACCTCCAAACACCTCCTTTAACAATTTAATACAATCAGCTGGAGTTTTTTTTTTTTAAATTCATGAGGAATTTCAAATTTATGGGCTGCTCGATTTTTAAGCTTATCGTGATCGCGGCACTTCGACACAGCAACGTTTTACTCAAACAAGGATGAAAAATAAAACTAAATTAGAGGGACGGAATAACGTGACACCTATTCCGGAAGCATCAAGGTCACCTACATTCCATTCTCACTCCTCCACACCACGACTAGGGAATGCGCAGTTCGGTTATTTGCTTGTCATACCTCGTACAATAAATAAATTAAAAATTCAGATGCGTATCACTTACGATGCATTTCATTTAAAAAAAAAAATCGCTTAACAGATGCGTATCACTTAAAATTAAGATGATTTTCATTTTTAAGAAAAATGGTTAAAAAGTTTTAAAAATAGATTGAATTTTGAGGTGTCCTAGTTATCCTGATTGGCTGGTAGGGGTGAAACTGGATGAGACGGAGAGTCAAAGAGCTCTCTCTCTTTTTTTGGTGGATCCAACAATTGGGAATTTAATAATTTTGCTAAAACAGAATTTTAATATATATTCTAGATAGGTGTTTTTAAAAGGCAAAAAGGATGAAGTTTTTAAATATTAGCAATCTAAATCCAAAAAATTTAATAAATAACCATTTTCCAGAAATGGAAGATGGGTTTAAGTCCTGATAGAATACATCAAACTTTTCAAAAGCTTTATTGGTTTAGGAAATTTTAAAAATAATTTCTAGTAAATTTGGGGGGAAATAAAAGAAAGTTAGGAGTTCCTTGACTCCTGAAAAGATATAATGTTTATTAGATTGATCACTTCGGGTGTGTTGGAGTTTTTCGAACTCAGAAAGTGTGTTTCCATCTGATTTAGATCTCCTGTCCCGTGCCTCTATCAGTGAGGACCTCTGGTGACAGATGTGTAGGAATGTTTACATTTAAGATTTCAGTATGAATTTTTGAGTTCTATAGGCGACTTCTCCCTTTTCTTTTTCAGCCTTGCCAGTGCATTTCGGCTGTAAATGCAGACTGGTCTTTCGAACTTGTTCTAGATTTCGTAGTCTCCAGTGCGATGGGCATCCCCGCATTTGAAACATCTTGCTTTGGGGATTCAATTTACCAACGAGTGATTGAAGAGTTTACCAACTTTGTAACCTATGAATCGAAGACAATCGACATGCAAAGATTGCTAAGCTGGAAAACAGCTGGTGTATCTTCAGACGTTTCAACTTCGGCCAAAAACATCGGGAGACTTTTTTTTTACCCCGTCGTTGGGTGATCTTTTACACCAGGTAGCCTTTGGTTTTTAGTTTCTCGAAGATTTCGTTGACGTAGGGGAATAATGAAAGTCCTTTAATCACACTTATAATGGTAATATTCTTCTCTTTTAAGAAATGCTGTAATATTTCGGTCGTCAGATTCTGACTGTATTTTAATAAATTCTTCAGCTAATTTAGCAGAAGGTTTGGAATGATTTTGCTGTATCTCCTGGAGAATAGGTTTGTTGTTAACATTGTACCTTAACATAATTGGTTGGATTTTCGAAGGAGGTGGAGATGAGAGATCTTTATTATCGCTAAAGAAGTTCGAACATGCAAAGATGACCTTACTTCAATGTATCCTTGCCGAATTAAAGCGTGTTTGCGCAAAGTAAATTCAAAACTTAACAAAAAAAAGTCTGTCTGGAAACAGCTTCGAAATCTTAAATCCTCCAAAAAATAACGAATCGGAGGGATTTAAAATCAGAGGGATGCGTTTGGATCGCATCGTTGGAAAGCAGGGCGAAACTACTTTCATTTGAATAAGGAAGGTCTAGGAACAGAATTAAATTTTGCTTTCTTTGCTATTTTAGTTGGGTTTTAAGTCAAGTCAAGTTTTATATTAACGTCGCACTAGAAGCAACACGAGGGCTATCGGCGACGGACCTCGTAATTTTGAACCACGGTCAAGTGACGAGGACAACACCTGAGCTGGCACTCCTTTCTCCTGACATTCACACCACGCCAACGGGAGGACTTTGGGCCCCGAACAGATTTAACGTGCATCAGCCGCGGCTACATGGTTTAAATCCCTCCGATTCATTATTTTTTGGAGGATTTAAGATTTCGAAGCTGTTTCCAGACAGACTTATTTTGTTAAGTTTTGAATTTACTTTGCGCAAACACGCTTTAATTCGGCAAGGATACATTGAAGTAAGTTCATCTTTGTATGTTCGATCTTCTTTCAATGTCCATATTTTTCCATTGTTTATAGTTTTTAAAATATGGGTTCTTCTTCTTAATATTCATATAGTTTCGGTTTAAGTTTTTTCCCTTTGTTTAGTTAACGTTGCACTAGAAGCGACGGAGCTCGTAATTTTGAATCTCGATCAAGTGACGAGGATGACACCTGAGCTGGCACCCCCTCTCCTAACTTCCACTCCACACAAAAGGGAGAAATTTGGGCTCCGATAGATTTAACATGCATCAGCCCCGGCTCCACGGTGCGTCTTTGGCGGCCAAGGCTAGAACCCGTGATCAAACGAAAACCACCGGCCACGAATCCGAAACCATGAGCACTAGGCTACCACGGCGACTATTTCTGATATAAGCAGACCTAGCATCTTATGGAATTGCAGTTGCTTTTACAGATTCTTTTTCCAATTTGTCAATTTTCATGAGAGCAGTTCTCTGTATTTCGTTTGAAACGCGGTGGTTTTTTTTTTTTTTTTTTATTATTATTAAAGTCACTCGAAGAAGCTGCGTGAGGGCTATTGGCGACGGACCTCAAAATTTTGAACCTTGATCAAGTGACGAGAATGATACCAGAATAGGAACCTCCCTCACGAAACTTTCACACCCATCAGTAGAACCAGGAACCTTGACAGACTTAACATGCATCGGCCCCGATACACGGCAGGTTTTTAGTGCCATTAGGACCGGAGTCCACGATACGACGAAAACACCGGGCCCGATTTAGTTTAGTTTTAATTAACGTCGTAATAGAAGTAACACGAGGGCTATTGGCGACGAACCTCGTAATTTTGAACCATGGTCAAGTGACAAGGACGAGACCCAAGTTGGCACCCCTCTCCTAACTTCCACACCACGCCACTGGGAGGACTTTGGGCCCCGAACAGATTTAACGTGCATCAGCCCCGGCTACCCGGCGGGTCTTTGGTGGCCAAGGAACGAACCCGCGACTGAACGAAAACCGCCGGTCATGAATCCGAAACCATGACCACTAAGCTACCGCGGCCACACGCCACTGGATGGACTTTGGGCCCCGGACAGATTTAGCGTGCATCAACTCCGCCTACACAATGGGTCTTTAGTGGCATCAAGGCTCGAGCCCGCGACTAGACCAAAACCGCCATGACCACTAGGCTACCGCTACCCGACCACTCGGGATGGAACGCGCCGAAATTTTACCAATAAGCAAGGAAACTAGTGTAGTTCAGACTGAGAGATATAGTAACTGGCGCCATCTCTATATATAGGTTATGCCAGATAATTATCTCCCTTTGAAAAAAAAAGCGGTTGTTTCTGCACAGAATGTAATTATATGATCAACAAATGCAATTATTATAAATAAGACATTTTAATACTACTTGCAAGATTGAAAAGGAAATTTAGGAATGTTTTATAAATTATAGACTGAAAAGTTATAGCAGTTTGATAAGAATGTTAAACATTATGACATCTTAGCTTGTTTAAAAATTATTAAGTACTTAATAAATGCAATATTTCGAAGGACTTGTTTATATCAGAAAATATTGAAATGTTTGAAAGAAAAAATTGTATCAAGATAACAATATCCAATTTTCTACTTCAAAATAATAAATTTCTTAATTTTTACATTAAAATAATTGGGTTTTTAAAAGTTCCAAAGTAAAAAAAATTACAATTAATTTAATAATACATACTGTTTTTGTAAGAATATTTAAAATTATTCCATCAAATTTTTAAATAATTTCTTCAAACTTTATCGAACTGAAAGGGCAAAGTTACAATTAAGCTATTCACTCTAGTATACATTTGCAATCTGTCTTGTATTAGTAACATGCAGTATCTTGCTGCGAGTTTAAAAATGTTTCATATATTTTAGCTTCAGCACACAACTGAATTTCATTAAATATTTTGAATTAAGGGTTACAAAGCTCCCATTTAAGAAACTATGTAATTATTAAAAGAATGGTATTAATCCATCTAAATGGTAATAAACATGTCAACAGCAAGAATTACACGTTTAATTTTATAAAATAACTATCATTACATTATTGCCAAATCTATTGATAATTATTTGATTTAATATACATGAAATAATTTTTATTACTTCTTTAACTGATTTTCAGTTGAAAGGCAAAGTTTTATTAAATATGCAGGCTTTTGAAGTTTTAGATTAGCTAAGTATATATATTTTCAGGGTAAAGCAAATCTTTTTCTAAATTCTTAAAAATTATAATCAAGAATAATATAGGAATTTGAATACTTAAAATAGTGCCTTTCATACAAAAAAAATTACTGAAAAATTTCACTTTTAAAAATTAAAATTCATTGAAGCCAAATAAACATGTTCATTAAAATAAAGCATTTAAAATTTTTTATCTTTACATATAATCATGTTTTAAACCATTCTGCCAATAATATATCAAAAAAGTTAACAAAAAATTAATTTACATGGATATATGTTTTTACTGTTATCCTAAAGAGAAAAAAATGACATTTAAAAATACATTTTAAATATGATACGCATTCCCTATACAGTTATTTAAATTTTAAAGTCTATTTGGATGAGTTATAAATGCAGATTATAGCAATCCATAACTGCTTAAATTGATCAAAACATGACCCCTTGATTAATTCTGGTATGTTTGTTGATTTGTATGGGGGAGTATAGATAACATCCCACTTTCGACACAACAAAAGGAGGAAGAAGAAAAAGTTTTAAATTAATTTTGGGAATATTTGTACGACTGCCTTACAATAAAAGTACAGAAATCCCTCATTCATCACGGACAATTTGTTACACAAAATTTTTACATTAAACGAATGTTGCACTAGATCTGACAATACATGCAAAAAAATGAGGGTTGGTTGAGACTTCTTGTTAATTACCAAAATAAAATAAGCAATTACAGTTTTTTTTTTTTTTACATTATCAGATAATTTGTTTAAATTAAGAAATATTTATTTACAGTTATTCATTGTTTAGCAGTAGCTAGGCAGATTAGCAGTAGATGTCTGTTATTTCAAATTCATTGTTGTGATTTGTAACAACAATTCAGTTGATTTAGTAATCTGGAAAATACTAAAAACTATAATATAATATACACCCGTCCCTCGATTTACACGGTTTTTTAAATTCAAATAAAAAAAAAATTGTCAAACTGTCAAATTCCACATAATTTTAGTTCATTGATTTGGTAACATTTGGTTTTTCATACAAAAATTTTAATTTTCGCTTTACACGGTTTTCTCAGGAACCAATTATCTGTGGAAATCGAGGGACAGGTGTACAATAATCTTACACCTGTGCTCCTACTTTTGGTTAAGTTGATATGATATTAAACAAATACAAAAATTTTTATAGATATTTCTTTAAATAAATATAGTTTTAACCAATAAAAATCTTTTGTTTGCCTTTAAAAATAAATTGTTTACTTACAGAACTTCACTTTTTTAACACATAACATTTCATTAAAAGAAAATATGTACCAATGTGAATCAGTATTGTAAAAATATTTACAAATACAGCTATGTAAAGAATTTTCAAACCACATTAAGCATGGGGTGACTATAACTGCAAGTTTTTTTTTTTTTTAAATCAGGGGTCAAAGAAGATAATGTTATTCCTCCCTCTAAGAAGATGTTATTCCTTCCTCTGAGACAACAAAGATAACTTTAAAACACACAATATGTCACAATTCCCCTACTATACTTAGCAATTACAATTTTTACCTCATTTAAAAGTCCATCATTGATGACTTTTGTAAATAATTCACTCTTCATCAGGATTACTATTAAAATTTGTTTCATTAACAACCCTCTTTTAGTTTTTCATTTAGCATTAATTCTACAATTGTCACAGATAATGTGCACAATTTGTATGCATCACAAGTCAATTTATCAATAAAGAAACTTCTAAAAACTGATCAGAAAAAACTACATATGTTTTCATTAAATATTTATACCAATTTGCACCAATTTTACATACAAAAAAAGGGTTGATTTCCTTTTGTTATGTTAAAAAAGCCAAAGTTAAAAAAAACTTTTGCTGCAGACATTTTAATAAAAATGAGTTATAAAAACCCACAAAAGGTAAAATTGCATAAGCAAAGTACAATATTAATCACAGTAAAAAGAACAATTTACTGTTTGAATATAATTTATAAAAAGAACTAATATTTTTAAATTACATCTGTCATTTGCTAAGCTTAAAACTGAGTTTTAATCTAGGTTAAAGAATTTAAAGATTAAAATTATACATATAATCACTTTTTAACACTTATAAAAAATACACTTCTCTTTCATAAACAATATGCAAGTTTGATAATTTATCATTTCAATTTTTTCTTTTATTTAATATACTCAGGATACAATAATTGAATAAAAATGATAAATAGAATATTTGGTTCCCACAGATTGGTAAATATTTTGTAAAATTTTTTTGTGACAAAAGAATTGCTCAAAAATTAATGTCTCACATAAAAACATCAATTTATTGAATGCTTGTGTAACAAAATCTGTAAAAAAAGTTTTGTATTTGTTTTTGGAATGAATTGAAATGCAGTCCCAGAGATGATAATTTGGAATAAGAATTTATTAGAGTTTAACCTCTGGTGTATTTTCCCCAGATGTGCAGCATGAAGACTGATGCAAT
>BMAW01129422.1:0-19434 GCA_019974015.1 Nephila pilipes | reverse complement strand
AGTAATAAAAGTTTATTGCTCCAAAGCGGCCAATAAACGAGTCACACATGGGGTTGGCTACTTTGGTGCATTCATGAACACATAACTCTGCTACACAAATGTGGCAGGGATGTTCCACCTGAGTGAGAAATTGTGAACTCTGACATGAGGATTTAGGGCCTATCCGTCTGATGTCTGACAAAAGGCACCTGCGTGCCCGTGCGTTAAACTGGATATTGTCCGATAAGAACAAACGGTGTTGAGGGTCAGAGGCGTAGGTTGTCTGTGAAAGTCATTTGCCGTCCAATCGGAAATAAAAATGAAGCGAAGGGGTCGGGAACCTAGGATTTAAAAGGGACGGAGAAAAACAAAGGAGGGCGAAGAGAAGATCCGGCGAGGAGAGCGAAAGAAGGCGATCTCGCAAGGAGTGAGCAATCAAGGTGGCGATTGAGACAATTCCTCTTCTCGTGCAATTTTGATAAATTCTATCCCTTAGTGACTAAATGCATAGGGAAATTTTCCTATTCGTGATAATTTGTTCGTGACATCATGCAAAGAGTAACAAGGTGATAACGCTTTGTAATTTGAGTGTAACTCATACAATTGTAAATAAATGAAGTAATTTTACTTAAGCTGTGTGATTCTTTCACGCTACCGAGCCATTCTCCAAATTCTGGGGTCTCATGAATCAAATATTCATACTGGTTAGTTTAAAGGCTGCTCAAATTTTTCAGATGAAAATTCGTGTGGAAATTTGTTAATGAAAAACATTGATTTTAAGTTATATTGAAATACTATTAACTAAATTTTTCAATACTATATATATATATATATACATGATATGACCCTTTCTCTCTCTCTCTCTCAATACATACTATTATATGAAAAACACATAATAATGTTTAATCTCTTAGTGTACTGTCTTATATTTTCTATGAATAAAAATGTATTGAACTTTCTATTATAACGAAGAGAACGTTTTTTAAAAAGAAGATTAGATCTGATACTTTGTATTTTAAGATCTCAAGGAGGAATTCTAAATAGGGTTCTTCAGGAACTTACCATCTTTAGATTAGAACAGGATCTGCAACACCGAGGTGCCTGAGTGGTCTTTTCTTTTCCTGTGGTATTTACAAACTTTAGTAAACACGAGTGACGCGCCCCCGGGATGCCAAAGTAATACTTTCCTATTTTAGATCGCTTTACCCTTTTCAATCAACACTTACCTCTTCCTCTCCCGCACGTCCAGATCACGATATACATTTATAACGATTATTTACGTGATACTCTTAGCTGCTGTTAAATTAATGGATGTTTAGAGCAGTTTGACCAGAACTTGACCTTGCGTCAGTAAAATCAACTAACCAATCTAAATTGAGGGCATATTCTTTAGTTTTTTTTTTTTTTTTTTTTTTTTGCCTGTCTCTTTCAAAAGATACTTGGTTTGTTTTGATGATACAAAAGCTTAAAATGTTATATAATTTTCCCGCCCTATATTCCATAAAACCAATCGAACAATCAATGTTATGTAAAAAAGATTATGACTGTCAAAATTGATATGAAATAACTATGTTCCACATCATAAGCATTTAAGTACAAAAAATTAAATGTTCATTAAAATTTTTTCCACAGTTTTAGGCTAAAGAAGCTAAGAAATCTGGCCTTCATATGAAGAAAAAAGAAAGGTAAAATTCTCTAATTAAAAATTTAAAAAAAATGTACAAATTTGGTTCTTCTTGGTGTATTTCTCAGTGTTTGAAAAAGACAATATCACGCAATATCATACGTATAATTTTTTAAAATTAAAATTCTTTTGAATACCGAGATTTTCTTTTAAATAAAAGAATTTGGAACTCTGTTAATAAGTAATTTAAGCAATATTTTTCCAAAGGTATATCGCCTAATACAAAAAGTCATTAATTTTAGTAACTTTTTTTTAGTAATGTCAAGTAGTTCCTAGGATATAGATATTAAACATAAAGTAATATAATTAATTTACCTTTATATTATATTGTTATTACGGCAAACTATTAAACTGAATCCATTCATAACATAAAATTAATGTATTCTGTGAAGGTCATCATACTTCCATGAAATTGTTTAATACAACATTTTTCGGCCGCTTAGTAACTTTCCAAATTAGTTTTAAACACACCCGCTTTCCATCGATTTTGCGGGCAGCCGCAACCGAGTGGTCATGATCGAAAGTTCTTGATCGGTGACGTCATATCGTGAGTATAGAAGTTTTGCTGCCCCGGATAAAAATTTAAAATACACTCTAAATAATATAATCTAAAATCTCTCCCCCAACGATAAAAATTACAATTAAAAGAGCTAAATTGTTGATGGATACACCTCTGTAAAACTTGTGCAACTGTTACAAAAAACATTATAATTTTTTAAGAAAAGGAAAGAAATTTAAAAAAAAAAAATCTAATAGTTTTTTCCCCCTGACTTTTAATTCTGCAAACTGATGAAATTTATATATATATATATATAAATAAGTGGGATGGCTGATGTTCCTAATTATTCTAATTAAAGAATCAATTTTAGCATATTTAATAATGACGTCTCACATACCAATTATTGCACACACTGGACGAGACATTTCACAATAACATTTAAAAACAAAAGTTATCATCTTTTATCGTCACCAAATCGCAAATCGTCTTTATGGCTACGAGACATCAACAAGGGCGTCTTCCTTGTTTCGATGACTCCAGTCGACACTCCATCGAGAGCGTGCTTCCTTCAGTAGCAGAGGCAGCGCCCTCTATGATCGGGAGTTTCTACTAAAACTACAAACACACACACACATAAGGGGTGGGCAAAAAGTCCATAAAAACTTTAAAAATTTAGAAAACCCAGAAAATGAAACAAAATAAAAAACGGTTTTGCAGGTTCAGCATCGATAAGTCGCGGAATTTATTTTAAGATAACGAAAAAAAAATAATTCAAAAAACTGCCGATAGATGGCGTTTCATACATGAGTGAAAGAAAAGACACTCAAATAACAAAAATAATGTTACGAAACCATTTATTATAGCCTTATGTGTTCCACATGTCCATCACCACAGAGGATAACACATTGAAGGCTTGTCATAAGTCCAGCAACAGCAGAGTGCAGAATCTCCGGCTGTATGCATGACAGATCTAGACGGATCTCATCTTTCAATTCCAAAAAATTGGATGGACGGAATCGATACACCCGGGATTTTAAATACCCCCACAGGCAAAAGTATGCTGGTGTCAGATCTGGAGATCGAGTAGGTCATGGAGACTTGCAACGTTTGCTAATGATTCTTTCTTCCCCGAACGTCTGTATCAAGAATTCCTTAACTGGACCAGCAGTGTGACTTGTTGCTCCATCTTGCATAAGCGTAACAGTAGAGAGCGCATCTTTTTTGCACAAACATGGAACAATCTTTTCGCGCAGAAGCGTTAAATAACGCTGAGCATTTACAGTCACCTTTTTCCACCCATTTATTGGACACTGTGTTTCAAAGAAGAGGGGTCCTATGATGAAGGAATCTGTGTACCCACACCACACTGTGACTTTGGAGGAATGCAGTGGTTTTTCTGTGTGCACTCGTGGATTTAGCGTCACCCAGATGCGACAGTAATGGGTATTAACTTCACTATAGGTCGAAAAATGAGCTCCATCTGTCCACAAGATGTTAAAGACCCAAGAAGAATCTTATTCAATTTTGGAGAGAGACCATCTCTCAAATGTTTCTCTCTTTACGACATCCGACGGTAAAAGTTCATGGCAAGATAGTAATTTGTATGGATACTGATTAAGAACTCCATGAAGAATGCTGTGCATCGAGGATGGTGGTAAGTCAAGCGTCTGTCAGCTTCCCGTGCACTGTTACTCCCTACAGATGATTCTGAAGCTAATGTTTCGCGCACCGAAAGTGTCTGCCTTCGACTTGGTTGTCAGGACCTGACACGATCCTCGAGCGATCCAGTTTCCTCAAATCGCTGAGCAAGCTTTATGAGGTCTGCCACTGTTAAAGTCCTTTTTCCAGTCTGCCCATTTTTCTGAAGTCGGAATTTACGCAGAGCAACAGTCGCAGATTCCTCGTTCATGTAGAACAGCTTCACCAACAAAGCTTTGTCTTTTCCACTCAGCATGCTTGTTCACTTAGTTGGCATGCAACGGAGAACTGGATCTGGATCAAGAGCATCAGAATTTATAATCGCCTGTCTCTTTTACATATTTCCAATTAATACCAGCCAGTTTGTACCAGCACCATCTCTCGGCTATTTTCTGAATTTTTTTTTTTCCAATCTTAAAAAAAATCCCGCAACTTATCGATGCTAAACCTGCAAACCTTTTTTTTTTTTTATTTTGTTTAATTTTCCGTATTTCATAAATTTGTAAAGTTTTTACGGACTTTTTGCCCACCCTGTATATATATATATATATATATATATATATATATATATATATATATATATATATATAAATTTGTTCAGCTAATTTATGCTCGATATCTAATGTAGCTAAGCCATTTAACCTGAGTAGTGGAGATTAAGAGATAGTTTATTAATTTTAATATTGAGGAACTCCTCTCTCCACTTGCTACATTTATTGGCAAAGTGAACACTATTCGTATGGCACTAGCAGTATTTAGTGTAAAAATCTAGAATTGAAATCAGTTTTAAAGCTTCGATTGGGGTTTCCTTTTTGCTGAATAACTCTACAAAGGGATCTACTCTTATTTTATTTGTTAGATCAAACGCATTTATAAACCTTGATACTCCATTGACCAACATTATTTCTAAATTTTTTCAGAGTTTAATTAAAACATTTTAGGAGTATCTTTTAAATCATACATGTTGTACAAAAATTGAAAATAATTGCTATGGATACTCATCAAATCTACCACAATTCATATGTCTGTAACTTGCCCCCTTTTCTTTGGAGCAATTTGCCGGGAAAAACAAGCCGCGAGCCAAACCTGCATTTTGATGAGGGTGGTCGCCTTCGTGACGGCTCGTCACCAAATTCCCGTATACAAATATCCAGAAGCCTGTCTATTCCTGTCACTTTTGAATAAGCTTATTAAATCCGGTTTGCTGTGCATCTCATTAAATAGGAATGCTCGGAAGACTGCCAGTTCCTACTATATTTGTTTTTACTACTCATTTATTTTCTAGATTCAAGTGTGGCCACGGTAGCCTAGTGGTTATGGCAACGGACTCGTGACTGGCGGTTTCTGTCGAGTCGTAGGTTCGAGCCTTGCTGCCACCAAAGACCCACTGTGTAGCCGGGGGATTGATGCACGTTAAATCTATCGTGGCTCTAAGTCCTCCTATTGGCATAGTGGGGGAGTTAGGGTGGTGCCAGCTCAGGTGTCGTCCTTGTCACTTGACAGAGGTTCAAAATTACGAGTTCCATCGCCAATAGTCTTCAATTTCCATCTGGTTTCGTATATCAAAAGATCTACAGAACATCTTACTGCTACTTTTATCAATATTAGGGGTGCGTACGGCAATATAAGTTGGTCTGTTCTATTTAAAACACTTAGAAATTTTCATTTTCTAATATGTTTTCAAAAGTTTGTTTATTCTTACTCAATAAATCGACATATTATTTTTTCTAATAATAATTTTACGATAAAGCATCTAATTACCCCCGGTTGTCTTCAGGGTTCGGTGCTTGGACACGCTCTGTGGAATTTATATTTTAATTTTATTTTGGAAATTAATTGCGAAAACCTTTTAGTTCAAGCTTTTGCGGATCTGGTGGTTATTTCCAAGGAAATTCCAGAAGATATCTGAAACATAATTCCAATATTTTAATCGTTCCTTTTTTTTTTTTTTTTTTTTTTCAATTCCTGTCATGTACATTTGCTTTTCTGTAAATACATTATACGCTTTTTTTTATTTTTGTTTTGAAATTTTTTTAAACCCTTTTTTTTTTTTTTCAAAATGCGAAGTTTGGGGGGTGATTGTCTCCTCGGGGGTCGGTTTGTAGTTCTAAACCATTTGAGTGAGCTCAGTTACCTTAGTTACTCTGACAATAGTCCTCGTGTTGCTTCTAGTGCGACGTTAATAAAATCAACCAATGAACCTAGATTCAAGTAATCAAAATATATTTTCGTGGAGCTTTTTGCGTTCTAGTTCAGGTGGATTTGGCCGCTTCTTAATTTTGTCATCGCGGGCAATCGCCTACCTTGCCTACCGCCCAAGGTTGGCACTGATGTCAAATCTATCGAGGCTTCAAGCCTTCACGTTGGCGTGATGTGAAAGTGTGGTGCCAGCTCAGATATTCTCATCACTTGAACAAGATGGAAAATCATGAGGATCTTAATCAAGTTTCTCTCCCCCTTCCCTGCTGGATTCGCTTTGTGTGTCTTCCACCCGGTTGTCCTAAATAAGGTCTACAGGCTTAAACTGAATTTTTTTATTCAGTTTTCCAGGCCGAGGTTTCAGTAATCAAATTTGTTGTATTTTGGGCCGTCTCTCAAGACTTCACAATTACTATTCATACAGACAGTTTATCCATCAATATTGCTATTACAGAGTACCAAAAATAAATCGGCCTTTATTAATATCATTAAAGACAAATTAGTACCTTATACGGATTTTTTCAACTTATACAGGTTTCGGGCCCACTTCGGGGATTATTACAACGAAACTGCAGATTCATTTGCAAAACACACTGTCACTGAGGGTGAGGGAATGAATATCTCTGCCCCTTAGTCTCATGCAGTTAAGATTTTAAGAAATAAGTCCTTTTTTCCCTCTCTCTTTATGACTAGAAATTCTGGTGATCAACTTGTAGTATCGGTATTCGGGTTCAGTCCGATATTCCAGGAACAAATATGAATTTTTGTTCCGATTCAGGTTTTATTATTCGTTTCTTAACTGGTCATGGTACCTTTGTTTGTTATTTAAAAAAGTTTTAATTTTAAAAATATAAATTTATGTTCTTTTGACTCTGCTGGAGATGCTGACAACTACGTTTTTTCTTGCCTTTTGGCCAAAAGTTTTCATTTAAACTGCCCTATTATTGATGTAAAATCTATTTGGCTGAGGTCTGTGTGGGGAAAATCCTGATTTGCATTTCAAGCTTAAATCCTCTATTCCCCCGACTCGTAAAATTACCCAACAAATTTCATAACTCTTTCAATTTTTGATTACAATTTTAAATATTTCAATTTTCCTTATTGTGTGCTTTGTTTGTATACCTTGCACATATGTAAAATTTTTCAATGGGTTTTCTTCTACTCACATTGTATGTCTGGGTCAAAACTTTAAAAACTTTTTTCCTCACATTTTAAAGCCCTCAATTGAGCTGAAATTTTCTATACGCGATTATTTTAGAGGACAATACGATAATTTAGTTATAATTAATAAAAATTAAGTGATTAAAACTATTTATTTAAAGAATTAAATTTTACTTATAATTCCAATGGCTTACAACGTGAAGCAGTCCAATATTGAAACCAGCAAACTAAACTATCCCCACGAAAAATTTTAAAAAAGTAAAAAAAAAAAAAAAAAAAAACGTTACGCAAAACTTTAAATAAATAAAATTTTCCGTCAAATAATTAAATCAATTATTAAAACTAATTATTGAATAAATTCAAATTTGACACAGCGTTCCCTTTTGCTCTTAAAATTTAAAGTATGAAAAATTATGTTACGCAAAGTGAAAAGTTTGAAAGAAAACTCATGCTTCAAGAAACTCGTTTTTTACCGGTGTTATTTTCTAATTCTTTTTTTAGTTCCCGAGCTTGTAGACGTGTCTTATATTGTCCCATTTAGCCAATTATACGTTGCCTGTTAAACGTCTTATTTCTGCACGAAAAAATCTTACTGTTTATAATTTATTCCTGTCACTACATTTCCTGCTCTGTAAACACATATTCAGCTTTTATTTACTTTGAATTTCCAAATTATGTAATAACTTATGTTCTCTGTTCCAAGATGTACCGCTAGATCTTACCCTTTATTGTTAAAATCTCTTTTCTTTTATCTTTTTCTCTTTTTTGCCAATAAATGCTGAGTGTGGTGATGATTGTCCCTCTGAAGTGATGATTGTGCAGTGATGATTGACTGCCGGTTTGTTGCTCTAAACACTGGGTGAGTTCAGTCTCCTTGGGCATTCTGCCAAAAGCCTTCTGTGTTAACTTAAGTGTGATATTATTAAACAATCAATGAATCAATAATTAATCCTATAATTACAAAGTTAATAGCTTGAGAAATTAATGTTAATAATTAATTTACAATAGTTTTTGTGCTCAATACGTGACTGCAGTAGCCTAGTGGTCATTGTTTCGGATTCGTGGCCGGCGGTTTTCGTTCAGTCGTAGGGTCGAGCCTTGGCTGCTAAAGACATGCCATGTAGCAGGGGCTAATGCACGTTGAATCTGTAGAGGTCCAAAGTCCTCCCATTGGCGTGGTATAGAAGTTAAGAGAGAGAGATGCAGATCGGGCGCCGTCCTCGTCACTTGACCGATGCTCAAAATTACGAAGTCCGTCACCAATTCTATTTATAAAATTTCAAATCCTTGTTGTCTCTTGACCGGGGACTTCAATGCGAAGTCACCCATCAGGGGCTATGATTTTACTGATACCCCACGGGATTCTCTGATCGATTTTGCTCTGGTGTCATCCTCATCACTTGACCGAGGTTCAAAATTACGAGATCCATAGCCAAAAGCCCTCTTGTTGCTTCTAGTGCGATGTTAATAAAAACTTAACAAAACTTGTGCTCATTAAATGTATTCTCTTAGATGAAATAGATTTAATTGGTTTTTGTGTATTAATACTTTATTCACTTGACATATATAGACTTTTATTGAAAAAAGTAATAAACATACCTTCATTTTATATTGAATAATTTAACTTGCTTGTTAAACTGTTAATATTAAATTATTAAAGGTCATGTAGACTTAGCTACGAAAAATTTCTATAATTTCAACTCTACTACGCATATGTTAACGGCGATGCATAACAAGGAAGTTCTATGTTCAAAAGGACTCTTAAGTTAATGCGTGAAATATCTGATCCTTTTGATGTACAGTGGTAAGGGAAACCCCTATTTCAGGGATAAATCCTTTGGTTCCGGTCCCTTTGAAGAACAACAGTTACAAAAAGAAGTCATAACCTTTTTGGATAAATTAAATTGAAAATTTCACTTTAAAGCTTACAAAATTATTAAGGTTGATTGGGACCACCACCAGAAATATGAGCGATATCCAATCGGTAATAGAACTGCTCCCACGCCTTTTTCAGCATGTTCTCGGTGTTACAGTTTGAAGAGTGTAGATATAACGTTTTCAGTTCGTCAGTTGTTCGATGGTAGTGACAGAAATACATTTTACCTTTTAAATAGCCCCAAAGAAGGAAAAAAAAAATCGCAGGGTGTTAAATCAGGTCTTCTTGAGGGACACTAATTAAAAGCAAGGTCGTGACCTTCTCTGCGATCGATGCTCTTACCAAAATGGTAAAGAACAGAGAATGAATATTTGAAAGTTTGTTCGTAATGAGCACGACAAAGACGAGGTTTCATATCTAAGCTTGTCTTTAGCGGTGAATTGATGTTTTATACTAACTGTGTTGTTTCTGCTCATCTCCGTGTCTAGCCAAGCTAGATCAAGTCCATGATATCGTTCACTCTCAGAAAGTCAATAACCAATAGTGGGTTCCCATAAAGGTCCTGTTTTGTAAGATTCAGGCACTCAAGAATACGTTCCGGAGAAGTATGGTAGTCAGAGCACAAAGTGCAGGTCAGAAAAACTTTGTTATTATTATGGCAAGATAAGGTCTTAAGATGTCTACTACGGAAACGGGTAATAGCAATATGTTCTTTTCTGCTACTCCTCAGGAAGAGAGAGTCACCGGGGCGTTAAACCTCATACCAGTGATGTGCAGGAGGAACATTTGACCACTTATTACTATTCTTAGTGAATTGCAGCTCTGCATAATAAGAGGGGGCCAGAGGATTTGGGTGCTGAACAGCGCTATGTTTTGCCAAAGAGTCAACGATCGCGTTGCCAGCAATGTTGACGTGCGAAGGAATCCATTGCAAGTATGTCTCGTGTGACGATGAAAGATATTTCAGCTTTTCAAAAATAGCCACTCCAGTATTATCTTTCACTCTGTGCCAATTAGAAAGGTGAAAAATGGCACTGCGACTGTCCGTTAGAATCCACATACTTTCCGAATCGGGAAATGAGAGGATCTTGTGGACAGCTGGATCAATATATAGCGATAAGTTTACTGCGAAATACAAAACATCTATCAAGATTCCAGAAATTGAATTGACAGGAATTTGTCTTGAGTTCTAATGTAGATACCTCTACTGGAATAAGACATTTCATTCCTGATGCCATCCGTATAAATAGCATCATCTGGAATATTACTATGGATAAAAAATCTTGAAAATTATGTTATTACTCCATCTATAAAAAGACCCAGACAAATCCTCTCTGATTCTCATAACCCCCCATAATCGAGATTTAACCTTTAATTCAATTTAATATCAACTTTTAAATATAAATAAAAATATATGCAACACTTGCCAACAACAAGGGCAGCCAATAACAGCAGTATAAGTGTACATCCTCTCTCGACCAATAGGAATGCACCACCTCATTTTCCTTCTCAAGAACTTCACTTTTCAAGCAACAGCATCCAGCATCTTTTAAAGTCTCTTATAGCCACCAGGAGTCACTAGTGTCTCCATTACTTTTTTCAAGATAATAACACTTCTACTCGCCCAATTTTACTCAAAGTTCTTATCAGCATTCAGGAATCAACACAGAAAAATGTAATTCCCATTTTCACCCAAAAGAACATTTATTTTACAGGATTCGGGCTAGAAGAGCGCTCCGCGCTCTAGGCGCCCGCAGTATTCAACGTCAATTACTATGGATCAATTCAAGAGCAAGTTGCCTTAGATACTCAGGAGGATCAGAGGTCTTGTGAACATGAGCAGAGAGAATTGGAAGGAAAATACTAACTGTAAAGTCAACAAACTCAATTATTACTTACGAATAAGGCAACCGTTGAAGTGGAACTCGATTCGCTGGAGGTTAATGTGTTTTGCGTCATAAAACAAGACAAAAGGTTCGACTTTTTTTTTCTTTTTTCTCGAACTCCTTATTATCGGCATTACTTTCTCAGAAAGGCAACACATTTGGCAGTTTTCCACAATTAGAAGAAAAACGTGGGACTAGTTCTAGTTTCGACTGGAAATCGCACTATTTCTGGTGGCAATCACATCACCCATTTATAAATTTTAAAGAATTTTAAAAAAAATTTCACCAAATGGTTGTAGCTTTTCTAATTTGTAACTGTAGATCTTCAAAGATGAGATATTATTTGTAAACATCCTGTAATATACCTTCAAATAGTAAAAGTTACATATTTGAAGCCAGAAAATTAACATTTCAGGTATCTCTCTATTTCCGCATTTCATCCAAAGGGAACTCTTTCTCTCAGATCTCACTCTACAGCATGTTTAAGCTTCCATTTTCCCAAAGGAACTTTGCAGATCTTCAGATTCGGGCTAGAAGAGCTCTCCGCGCTCATGGCGCCTGTGGAAGACAATGTCAATGTCAATTTAATTTTTACATTAATTAGAAAAAAACATTTCTAAGCAAAATTCCCACTTGTATCATTTCTTTATACGATGCTAAAAAAATCATCTTCCTGTTTTTATGAAAAGGGAAAATTATAGCTTCGAAAGAATGTGGATTGAGAACGTATGAAGTTTCGAAAAAAAAAATTAAAAGATCTTATATTGTAGTTAATAATTTTTTAAAAAAATCTGTAATGCATGGAATGAAAAAAACGACCTGTATGACTAGGTATTTTAACGCATGAACAGAAAAAAATAGTTGTAAGAAGAGCTTCTTCAGACAAAACAACTACGAATGAAGTGAGAGGAAATTTGGACTTACCATGTTCAACACGAACAGTTCAAAATCTTTCGAATAAAAATCCTAATATTCGGTTACGGAAAAGTTAGTGTATCTCGTCTGCTTCTTACCTGGGGAAAAAAGACTTGAATACGAAAAAAAAAAAAAAATTCTTTCGATCTAAATGGAACGATGTAATTTTTTTCCAACCAAAAAACATTTTTTCTTGATGGGGCAACATGGATTTTCTCAGTTTGATTTGAGACGTTTCTGAAGCAAAGGAACAAAGCCAATAGTCTTTATAAACTACAAAGTGAGCTCTGACAAATATGGTGATACATTAGGCGAAAATTTCTCACCTTAGGTATCAACTAATCACTCAAGAATACTATTTTTTTCAACAGTATAACACTTCTGTACACATTTCTAAGAAAGCAACACTCTGGTTTGAAGTTAATTCAGTAAATTTACTTGCTTAGCCGTCAAGGTTTCCCGTACTTAATCCAGCACAAAATTTATGGGACCTTCTATCCCGTAACATTTATAAAAAGGACACACAATATCAGTGTTAACAGCTTCTTGTGATATCCATCAAACAAGTTTAGAATATAATTTCTATAGACATTTGGAAACTTTTTCCAGAAACATTAAGCTCTAAGTTTATTCAAGCATTTGGGATAAAAAGTTGTTTTCTTGATTATTCGTAGAAATGATAATTCATATAGAACGTGTCCTTATACTTTTTTTTATTTGTACTAACACGTTGCTGCTTTGAGAAAATGGCGTAAAAAATTCGTAGGCATAAAATAAAGAATACATGTGTTAGGTTCAAAAGATTGACATTAAAATACATTATGACTACAGTAATTTCATTTAGTTTGTTTTGAGGTGTATGCTTACAATTGCTAAAGTATATTTAAAATATTTTATCGTCTGCTTTAAAATCCGAACAGAATATTACTTTCTACTTTAATAATTTATCGTTTGTTCTTATTTTAACGCTCTATTTAATAATTGATTCCTGTGGAAGAATGGTCTGTGCTGGTACTGGTAGTGGTGACCAGAAATGCTCTGAATCTTTAATGTATTAAGAATTTGAAGATGGTGTTTTCTTTTTTTTATAGTAATGGCTTCTACGGAACCTGGGGCTCGGAAGTACGCTTACTTTATGCTAATCCCTTTTGAATAATTCTAAATGTTCGAGAGCTTGATAGAAAAAAAAAATGTTAGCATATGTTAAAATGAAGTTAGCAAAGCCGATTTCAATTTATTTATTCTTTTTGTTAAAAAAACAAAACAAAACATGGCTTTTTTTTTTCACGGGAAAAGTTTTCAAGTTTTGGATTCTAAGAAGATTGGGGTGGAATAAATCTTTGCGCTTTTGGTGGCTACATCTGTTTTTTTGCAGAACTTTGCGCAAAATAACTTTTTTTTTATAATTTTCTTTGGTGAAAGGTTTATATTTGTTGTTTTATGTGTTGTAAATTTGATAGTAAAATTTAATATTAGAAATAAAACAATGTGAAACAGTTCATTTTGATAAAGCAAAGTATATTTTTTTACAATTATATGTTGGCCTTATTTATATTTTTTCGCACACTGTATGAGTATATTGTTGAAAATTTTTTTTTCTCTTCTAAAGGAAATGAGGGAAATGAAATAATATTAGAATATTTTAAGAAAGAACCTATGATTTATTGATTTTTTTATTGATTAATAATATAAATATAAAACCTATAGTTGGATACTGTTTTTATCGTTAAATCGAACATTTATTTTATCAGGCTTCTAAAACTTAATAACGCACGAACATTTAATTGCTAAAACAATAGAGTACACCAATCACAATCTAATGTCAAAATTGACAATCCACACTTACACACACAAATATACTTCGCAGCAATCACTGCATTCTAAATTTTTTTTTTATTCTTTTTGATTCATTCTGGAATACAATGTCTGTCCGCCCACTAAGTCGCACCCCTTAGTTACGGCTTTGTTTTCTAGGAATATTAGCTTATAACAACTCTACAAAAGGAATTTTTCAATTTTTCGATTGTATATGATAGCGTTTCTTTTAGAGAGCTCGCTAGTCTATCAGCATTTGGAAAAAAATCAGCAGCGTCTGATACGTTTCATTTAATTAATATTCTCTTGTTAATGAATCTTTAAATTGCATTAACGAAATGACAGAATAAATAAAAATTTGTTTCAGAACCAAAACTGTAAGAATTGTATCAAGTTATTAATTACTGAACGATTCACAATACAACTTTAAAATTCCATAGGTCACTCATTTACAAGTTCTCTCTTTCACAATAAAGACAATTGTATAACTCTTTAATAACTCACAAGACACCTGCTCATGGTGCCTTCACAGATGGGTTTTTCCCATCACACTCACAAACACAGCAAGAGCTTACCGCTCTTTACAAAGGTTACACTAGGAATGAACAGTTAAGTACTTTTTGTATAAGTGGCGCGGTGATTGCACATGCAGGTGGTGTTAACAATTACATCTCTCGTAAATCAGAAGAAAAAATATTTGCTTCAAAAATGCTTGCTCACTTTAAATTGAAATATTTAGAGGGGGGATTCCACTTAACCCTTTAATAATATTTGCAGGTCTTTAAGTGAATTAGGCTTCTTAATTGAACATATTTCCCAATAAACGGAACATGATTTACGCAGATTAGGTTAGAATTATTGAAGTGTAAGGAATAGAGTCAAAGAGATGCACATATTAGCAGCGGAGCTTTTTAAACGAGTGATGTGATATGATTGTATATCAACGTCGCGCTGAGAAGAAACTCAAGGGCTATTGGCGACGGACCTTGTCATTTCGAGCCTCGGTCAAGTGACGAGGACTACACTTGAGCTGATACTCCTCTCTAAACGAGGAGTCTTTACTTAGAGGGGTTGAAGGTTTTTCGAAATGTGCCAAAATCGCCAAAACTGAGCAATTAACGTTCCAATGAGGTAGTCGTTCAATTTAGATTACGTCACACACGATGACGTAGAAAAGAATCTTAGAAAAGTGGGGTAATAAGGCTTATTCCTCTGCAACATAAAAAAGTTCTGAGTACAATTATACAATTATATATTAAAAGTTCTGAAAACCATTTATAACAGTATCTTGATGGAGACAATTTCTAATAATTTCCAGTTTTTTAGATTAAAAAAAAAAAAAAAATAGAATCAACAAATTTAATTTCGATGTATATTTTCTCAGAACTATATCAGTTTTCTATAATTTATCTTGTAATGAATTTGCATTCACCTCGATTCTTATAAAGGGTCACTAATTCTCTCACGTATTAACGACAGTCTAAATCTTGTCTTTAATAAACAATACCTTTTTTTTTTTTTTTTAGAGCCATTAATTGTATTGACGCTAAATGTAATGCTTTCAGTTAAATGTGTGAAACATTTGATTCTCTGAGTTAATTCTTTTCTTTTATGGCAGAGATAAGTTGCTATTGATAATTCACTCTTCATGTACATGAATTACTCTTTGTTAAGAGGCAACGTCATTTTAAAATTTAACTTAATTTTGTAATTTCTTGGGACGAAGCAAGTCATTTAACAACATTTCGATTGGAGTTTAATGTCCGCAAGACCTAAGATTCCAACATTCATCCAACCTATACTCTTATCCTGGGTTCATTCATTGCAGTACACTTTTAAGCATTATTATATAAAACTAAATGAAGATAATATAGAATACTGCAATATGATACATTTATATATTCACAAATAAATAATACTCATATAATATATGTAAATATCTGGTATAGAACATTCAAATGTGAAAATATATTTATCTTTTACATGCTTAAAAGATGAGAATGGCACAATTTTTAATAGGTTTAGGTACATTTAGAAAATCAACCATAAATAATATTTGCCAACTTCATACCATGTACAGAAAGTTGAAAGGTTAGTTAAATAAATAAGCATACGAATGTAAAATTTTACTTTTCTGTATAACAGCAATTAATTTGAATGTAACAGTTTTTAATATCTGGGTTAGAATGTAAAATATATGTATATGAAAATATTTATCATTATGCTAATCTGTTGGAAATTTCGAACTCTAAACAAGCAAACACACACACACACACACACACACATTAAATTTATTTCTATTTGAAATAAATTTATTCTTTTGTACATGAAATTTTTCATTAAACTGAATTATATTACACTATTAATTGTAGTTAATTCATTGGAGAAAACATTTAATATACTTTTATAAACTATTCATGAAAACTTTTCCGGCTACCGTAACTTTAAGAATAATTACAAAATTGAATGTGAAATAAGTTAATAGGAAATAAAAATGTAGATAATATTTACCAGTCGTTTTTTGCTGCGCTCTTAGAAACTAGATAAAAAGAGACGTCTCTTCAGGGCCGGTTATTAGGGTGTTTTAGCTTCTGGCGTTATTGTTCAAAAGAGTCACTGCAGACTTAATAACGAAGAGTTGCATCACTTAAAAAGATTTCTGAATTCATATTGTCAGACAAGCGTTTTCTTAGGGAACAGTTATAAGGAGAATGAATGCATCATGTGATAAGTTTATCAGAGAATTATCTTAAAAATGTGTTATATAAGGCGCGAAGTAAATTATTAGTATTAAGTAAATATTATTTGAAAAATTTCTAAGCATTCCTAAGATTAGTTTATTCCTATATATATTTTTTTTGTAAGAATCAGCAACATTTCTCGGGAAACAGAAATTTTTATGTGGAGTAATTATGTCAATACTTTTGGCTCAATAAGGAAGTACGTATTGTTAATTCTGAATTTATATAAGTTTAATAAACTCGCAAATTTTATGTAAGATATTCGCTTTTTCTTAAGTCTTACATGTTCTCTTTTTTAAAATTTTAATTCTAAGCTAAATAGGCTAGAAAATTTAAGCTACCTGCAATTTATATGCTTTAAGTTTGTATAGTTCATTTATTTTTTATTCACATATATTGATAAGACCATACTATTACTCCTTTACTTTATTCAGATATATATAGGGTGATTTAGAACGCTTAGTGGGCGTGGTTAATCGATTGATTGATTGATTTATAAGGGATGTGATCCAACAAGGGCTATTATCCTAAAAGGTGTGGCATAAAGTGTAACAAACATTTTTTTGTTTATAAATATAAGAACAGAATGGCGTATTGAGTCATATACATGAGCAATAGACAGGAAATGAAGTTTTTTGTTTTGCTTTTTCTTTATTCAACATTTTCCGGCTGCTTATTTCTGCCACACACAGAGTCCACACCCAAATCACCAATACACTTCGTGATAACAGCTAATACGTCTCCTAATTTTGATGACGCGATCGACATTTGAGCTGGCATCCTACTCTTCACAAAAATCACTAACCATGTTATAAAAATGAACGATTCTGTCTGACAAGAGTTCTGCTAACCACATTCAATACCACATAGTGTTTGTTAATGTCACACTTAGGAGCAACATGAGAACTATTGGCGAATTACCTCGCAGTTTAAAATCGTGATCAAGTGGCGAGGTCGACACCTGAGCTGGTACCTCACTTTATGAATTTCAACATTACATAACGTGATGATTTTGAACCTCTTCAGATTGAACAAGTATCATCTCAGTTACACGACGGGTCTTTAATGACACCATGATTCGACTGAAAACGTCGGTCGTGGTTCGCGACGCTAGTAGGTACGGGAATCTTGAAATTCACGTAAGAGAAAAGATAGAACTTGTATTAAAAAAAAAAAAAAAAAATTAATTGGCAGAAAAAAAAAGAGTGTTTGATAATAATTCACTTATTGGCTCTTGAAACGTAAAGTAACGTGGAATTTTTGTTAATGTTTGTTATATAAATGGGAAAACACAAGATCTTATGTTTTTTGTTAATTTACACATCTTTGTCGTAATAACGAAACATTTAACGTCGCTGTTATTTGTCGATGACGACAGTGAATAAATAGAAAGATAACTTTTATAATTTTGTTTCACTTTTCATAATGTGAAAATAAATGTAATTTGATGTGAACGGTAAACATTGTATTCGTGGTAGCTATATTCCAAAAAATGATTTTTTTTACTGTAATATTTTGCTGCAAATTCATAAAAAAAAGTTTCGTAACTAAAATAACAGAACTTTTTCTCCTTTCACAAATAAAATAATATCATTAAACCTTCTTATAATGGCTGAAAATTCTTAACAAACAAAGTATGCTAGTATCGAATAAATAAGTAAATAAAATATATCGATTATCTTTTTTACATTGCATATTTTACCTGCACAACGCCACGCGTCACATTTCGGTATTTGTTGTGTGTAAGCAATTTTGTTGGATCACAGACATGCAAGGAACGCATTCGACTAATGGAAATTCTATTTCAAAAAAAGAATTTCATCCCGACCGATTTTCCGAGACCGCTAACGATTCAAAATCATTGGGTATTGCCATGCTATCTAGATCTATGTATGTAAATGAAACTCGATTAAACTCCAGCACGAGAAGGCAATCCGATATATCGATTTAGTGATCTTACTATCGATCTTTTGAGCCTTGGTTATAATGGAAAAAAGCAGATTGTTTTTGCGGACATATCTGGAATCGATTCCTCCGCGACAGTTGTGACATTGGGCTATTCGCGGTTTCTCTTCACTAACCTTAGGGACTTTCAATTGAGATTGATTGCTTTCGCTAAACAACCTTTGCCCAACCAAAAATGAAACGTGATGAAGAATGTAATATGCAAAGCAGTTAGGAATGAAGTGAAGCGGTTAAATTAAGAAGTATATAAACTCCATCTGAAGGAGTAGAGAAGAAGAGGAGAAGGAGGATCAGAGAGGCGTTGTAACGAGAGGAGGTGGAATCTAATTGTTATAGTATTGAAAGGTTGACTTGAGGATTAGAGTTGAGGTCCGAGTGTAAACCACTCGGATTGAGAATTGTTCTAGTGTTTTCAGCAGTTGTTCCAGATTAAGACTTGCAGTTGGTAAGAAGCTGTTAGATTATTATTGGTGGGTTGAATTAAGATGTTAATAAACTTGACCAGGAGAGTTATATTATTATTGTCTTAGTGGTTATATATTAATAAATGTTGAAAGTTGTTTTGGTGGTTCTGTAATTATTTGTGTCATATTGTTTAATATTAGATATTAGTGATGGCACAAGATAACATCCGAGGTAATCGGATGTTACACAGTTACATCCTGAAGAGAAGAAAATGGCTGTTTTTCAGCGGGGAGGTTTCCTTTTTATGAAGGCTATTTCTTATCGATTATGAGCAACTATTAAAGAGTTATTTCCTACATCTGGCAGCCGTTCCAGTCTATTTGCGTATTTCTCATAAGAAGTATTGATTTTCAATTTGAGAGGAGATGGTTGTAACAAGAGAAGACATCAAAAAATTTACATCCCGTGCAGACTACTTAATTACCGCTGAAAAACTTACAAATCAGAATCATGGAGACCCTCATAAAATTGTGCAACAAATATTTCATTTCGTACGCTTTATTTCACATGAAAAATGCGAATATAATTACGGAATGTTTCGTATTGAGAAT
>BMAW01129419.1:4113-29360 GCA_019974015.1 Nephila pilipes | reverse complement strand
CTCTGTGAGAAAGCCTTTTGACAAATTTCACAAGCATATGGTTTCTCATTTGTATGAATACGTAAATGACTCTTTAAGACCCATCTCTGGGAGAAAGCCTTTTGACAAATTTTACAAACAAAAGGCTTTTCCTTTGTATGAATACGTAAGTGTATTTTCATTTTTCCAATGTGTAAGAAAGCTTTTTTACAAATTTTACAAGCAAAAAGCTTATCCTTTGTATGAACACGTAAATGTCTCTTTAAGTCACAACTCTGCGAAAAAGCTTTTTGACATATTTCACAAGCAAATGGTTTCTCATTTGTATGAATACGTCAATGTCTCTTAAATTTCCCCAAATGCAAGAAAGTCTTTTTACAAATTTCACAAACATTGCGCTTTTCCAATGTATGCATTTGCAATTCAATTTTTGATGTACTATTTTGTGAATAGTCAGATTCCCTAGCCTTTTCTTTTGTTGGTGTTCTGGAATTCATTTTTAAAACACAAGAGGTGATAAAGGACTATGCTGGAAATATGACATAGTGTGGATTATATAAGAAGAATATTCTTTGTCCATGAATTAGCTCATTATATAGAAAACTATACATCAATTAAAGAAATATTTTCATATACTGCAATCTTTTTTCCTGTATGAATCAGATAATCTTTATGCAAGCACAACTGTAATAAAATGCCTTTTAGCTAAATTTCCTATGATAAATTTCTTGTTATTTCATATTTTGTTGTTAGAATATCCATCTGTCTTGCTTTACTACATTCTTTTCTCTTAGAAATGATTAATTCTCGAGGGTTTTTTTTTTTTTAAATATTTAAGTTTTGAATACTCTGCAGCAAATACCACACATGCATTTAAAAAAAGATAACCAGTCAATTATTTTAAGTTAGCAGTAAGTACAAATAACGTGTTTATATGATTTAAGATGCATGTAACTGCTGTTTTTGTGGGATATAGAGAAACAATGGCTTTAGATGATTTTCATCTAACATGCATCAAAGTATTTCATCTTCTGAGAGAATATTCAGAATAATTTTATACCAGCTTTTGCTTTATCCAATAGTTCTCAGGATGTAATATTTATATTACACAGCAGATTTATTAATGATGTATCGCTAATATTTGCTTTGATTGATTGATTGAATGAAGAAACGATGTAGGGTAACAATGGCCATTATCCCTGTCTGGATAAAATAATTTCAAATTAATAAATATCAAAGAATTTCATTTTCTGTAAAAAAAAAACTCTAAACTTCTTATTTAATACCGCTTTCTGTAAAAGATCTCTGAAAGTGATAGTGCAACCGGAATCTATTTGAAGAAAGTTTTAGAGTTCATTTTTATGGGAGGTATAATTTGCGCAAGTTAAGAGAATGTGATCGAGATCATTAATCCTACTACAGGTAGAACACAGAGCATTATCCTACAAATTAAATTTATTTAAAAGACCAGGAGTAATTATCATTTTGCTGAGACATCGGATCCCTAGAATTTCCTCTCTTCTGTTATTTGTCCAATTAGAAATAGTATCAATGGTAGGAATGTTCTCCAAAATTTTACAGTATTTGCTGCAGTAAAAATTTCCTTTAGTTTTTTCTAGTCTGTTATGGTAATTGTATGCATGGATGTCTTCTGAAGCTATATAGTTGATATTTACGTCAAATTCCGTTACAGATTTTGCGATTTTGTCAGCTTGTTCATTCTAATAAATTTTTGAGTGACCCGGAATCCAAAGAAATACCAACTGCATATTATAATGAGAAAGAATAAAAATCTTATTGACCAATCTATGAATCACTTTAGGGGATTTGATTGATAAATTTTGTAATGCAGATAAAACTAAATAGCTATCGGATAGAATAAGCAATTTATTATGCATTTCTGTTAGTTCATCCAAAGCTTGACAAATCGCTAGAGCTTCAGCCGTGAAGATGGAGTTGATTGGATTAATTTTATAAGAAAAGGAAATAGTTCGTGTTACACCTGCTATGGAAGTAATGTTTGGGTTTTTAGAGGCATCTGTAGCAATTATGAAAAAATCTTGTAATCTGTGTTCTAGTAATTCATTAAAGGAGCTATTAATTATAGGGATTGGTAGATTTTTGTTTTGAAAGCAGAATTCGTTCTTATAAATTGAACAAGGAATATCAGTGAAATGGATAAGATTAGGGATTGAGATTATCTTTTCAGTATCGGTATTCAAATTTCTAAGAATATGATCAACACATTTTTTGTCATCTTCCATTATTGCTAGATTTATTGAACCCTGGTTATTCAAATGCATAAGGGAATATTTTCCATTAGATATTTGAACAATAAAAAAAATTTGCGCCAGCCGTCTAATTTTTTCAGAGAGCAATTCTTGTCCAGTCAATTTCAAAAGAACGATATTAGGGGTCCATTAAGGAAGAGCTTGAGCGATTTTGAGAGCTTTGGTTTGAATAATATTGAAAGGTTTTGGTAGATGATCCGACCATTTATTAATGATGTGGCAAGTGTAGAAAAAGGAACTGCAGTTGCTATTGTTGATTAATTGAATAAGATTATTAGCTCGCGGACCATGATGTTTGTAGGCCATACCTTTAAGGGCATTAATCTTTTTTAGAGTTTTATTTTTCAATTGGTTCATGATGGTAGTATTTTGTTTCCATTTGGAGAAATTTACTCCTAAATATTTGATAAAGGTTTGCCATGGGAGAGGGTAACCAGCCAATAATACATTAGGAAAAGTATGAATTCTTTTGTTAGAAAACTCTGCTATAGTACTTTTTTCATGACTTAAATTTGGTTTCCAATAATTGCACCACTGAGTAATTCTTTCCAGGGTATTTTGTAGTTTGCGACTTATGGTATCAAGAGAGTGATGGGAACAATAAATAAAAATATCATCAGCATAAATAGAACATTCCACTCCAAAATCCAAAGTTTCAAAAAAAATCATTCATGTAAATGGCAAATAAAATTGGGGATAAAACTCTGCCCCGGGGGATCTCTTTAAAAAGAATTTTTTCTATTGAGAGAACGTTCTTCCATCGAATTTGAAAAGATCTATTCGAGAGAAATTCATGAATCCAAAGAGCTATATTTCCCGTTATACCTATTTGTAGACATTTGTAAAGGAGGTCATCTATGTATACAGAATCAAAAGCACTTTTTATATCAAGGCTAATTCCCACAAAATATTTCTTTCCTAATTTTGTCTCAACTATTGCCTTATGAATAAGGTAAGTCGCAGTTCTACTGTCCTTAAAAGGAGTAAAACCATAATGTTGAGGATTAAGCTTTTGATCATAATGAGTCAGATAATGAGTAATGCGACCGGATAAAATTCTTTCAAACGTTTTCGAGAAAACTGAAGTTAAAGCAATGGGTCTGTAAGATGATGTTTTAGTTTTATCTTTGTATGGTTTGGGAATAGGAAGAATGATGGCATGTTTTCATGATTGTGGGACTTTTGAGTTATCAAATAATTGTTGAAAATATTTGAGAACAATAGTTTTTTCTCTCTGATTTAATCCTTTTAGTACAGTAGCAGGGATCTGGTCTGCGCCTGGGGTAGTATTTCTGGAAGTTTTTATTGCTTTACTTTGTTCAGATATATGGAACGGTTTATTAAAGAGATTATGTTTAGAGAGAAAATCTAAAGGAACTGGTTCGTGGAGAATATTGTTGGATTGAAGAAAGTCTGCAAAAATGTTGGATTGAATTTGCGGGAGAGTGATAAATCTATCGTGAACTTGAAGAATATTTGTAGTTGATTCAGGATTCACTTGAGTAGATAATTTTTTCAATATATTAAAAAAGATTCTTGGATTGCTAACGTTGTCACATATTTTATCCCAGTACATTTTCTTGGCTTTTTTAATATGAAATCTGAGTGTGCTGGAATATTTTTGTATTGAATCCATTGATGAGGAGAAATATTATGTATGGCCTTCCTTCTGAAATACTTCTTGAGTTTGTAAAAATTGTTGCATGCCCAGTTCCACCAAGGTGGGAAATATTTATTGGAAATTTTAATTTTTCGAGTATTATTTGAAATTATATAAGCAACAGTATACGAGAGATTGATATTGTTTTCCTCTATATTGTATAAAGTAGATTCAATTTGTTTCCTCACTGATTGCCAATTTACTTTTTTTACATTCCTCTGAAGAGGTTTATGAAGATTAAATTCTGTGATGATAGGGCAATGGTCACTGTTGAAGGAGCTGTCTAAAACATAAGTATTGGTGCATCCAAAAAGGTTGGCAGAGCAAAGGGTAAGATCAATGAGTGCAGCAGCACCTACTGTACTTCTGTGAGTCGGAGCTTTGGTATTAAGAAGAATAAAGTTGGAGTTGGTTAGCCATTCCACAAAATCGTTGCTGTAATGCGATGTGGATATTTGCTTTTAATTTAATTCAAAATAATGTTTTGAAATATGAATACGGTTACAGAGAGAGAGAGGTACTATACATACCATGGAGATAGCAAAAATAGTTTGTTTTTTTTTCCTTAACAATTTCGAAAAATCCTTTCAACGAAATAGATAAATTACAAAATCATTAAAAATAAATATGGTAGTGGATTGTAATGAGAAAGATTGCTGCAAACACTAATAAATCTGAAGCTCTCATATTTAGATAAGGTCGGGCCTCTCCCCCTTCTAATAAAAAACTCGAATTTTTCAACGATCAAATCTTTTTGGTTTCTGAGGTCAAATATTTAATAATTATTCTAGACTCCATACTCACTTTGAAACTTCATATACAATCAATAATTGACTAAAATCAGCCAAAATCCATAACTGTATATCCTTAATTCACAGAAATTTAGTTCTAACTCTTGCTAACTAAGTTCTTCTCTAGAAACAAGTAATCCGCACTAACCTACTTTATGTTTCATCCACTTGGAACCATGCTGCACCTTACCACTCTAAAAAAATAAGATCCTTCAAAATAAAATCCTCCCCATGGTTATTTACTCAACTTGGTATGTATAACAACAACAATGAGACCGAGACAAGCACCATTCCAAAGGACACATTACTCAGGGACATATTGACACAACAATCAGATAAATACGAGTGCCAGTCCAGTGGACTTTTTACTCAGTGTCATATTGAAGCCTTGATTTTTTGTTTAAAATTAAAACAAGCATATTAAAATGTACTTAATGCACAAATGATTTAAAAAAACAAAAAGCGAGATGAAAGAGGATAGGAGAGTGAATAAATTATTTACAATTAGGATGAGATTTTAAATAGATTAAAAAAAAATTTATATAAATCTTATCGTAAGATAAGATTTTTTAAAAAAAATATTGATAAAATTTTTTTAGCCTTCGATTGACTATGTCTAATCTTCAGCAACAGGAGAGTATTGATTTATATGATTTTTTTCAAATTTTTTTATTGATATTATTATAAAATTACAATAAATAAAATATTATTTAAACTTTTTTTAATAGTGTGAAAGTGAAGAAGGAAGAGAAAAATAAAAATAGTTCTTGTTTGGCTGGCTGTACAGTGGTGAAAAGCAAACTAGTTTAAGAGAGGAGAGGTAGAGATGGCAAAAGGATACTAAACAGCTGATTCGCCGTACAAGGTGAGACTCATTTTAAACACATATCAACACAACTTTTTTTCTTTTTGATCGGGATCATATCCCAGCGTTAGCCACCAATTAATTTAAGCTGTGGCGTAGTGGTAAATATACTTCGAGGCATCTGTTTTGAAATCCAAAATAATATATTAACAACTTCAGGTCACTTATAAAAATACACCAGAATTCATCTACAGAGTTCTACTCTTGCCAAGAACTACGTCTCGTCTGCTGAAACGGTCTGGGCAGGCAGCGTATCAATTTCCGCTGTTTCAGGAAAAGTAACGTCAAATAAGTAGAGTATAACCTTTCCGAGAATAAAGTAACAATATATATATATATATATGTGCAAGCCATGACATCACAACTTCTCCCCCGTTAAGATATTTTTACGTTAGTAAAAAGCATTTCAGAAATATTTATACATTTAAGGAATTACAATATATGCATACTAATCAGATAATGTAAGACAAACATATACAAATAATACACTATGTTTACACATATAAAATTATTATATCTACGAAATTATTGCATTAAATATATCATTTCCACATATAACTTTTCCATTAAAATATTCTACTTAGGCAATCAGCATTCAGGGGCTCCTTCCCTTTTTTATGAATGACTTCATAGTTCCAAGGTTGCATTGCTAATGACCATCTGATCAGTCTAGGATTAACACCAGAGTTTCCTTAAGCCATACTAAGGGATTAAGGCCAGTCTGGATGTAAAATTTATACTGTCCATCCAAATAGCATCGCAATTTCTTGACAGCATAAATAATGGTGGCACATTCCTTTTCAGTAGTACTGTATTTTAGTTCAGTGGATGTAAATTTCTTGATCAAATACAATACAGGATCAAATACAAATTCTTCTACCTTTTCATCTTTTTGAGACAAAACTATTCTTATTCCCGCATCGGATGTATCGCATTTTAAAATGAAAGGAACATCAAATTTCGGAGCATATAGCACAGGGTTATCGGTGAGACGCTTTTTAAGTTCTTCAAACACCAGTTGACCCTGTTCGTTCCACAAAATTTTGGACCTTTTATGTCATCCCTTTAATAATTCAGTCAATGGGGCAACTAAAATTTAAAACCGTGGTATATATTTCCGATAGTATCCTGCTAATCCCAAAAATGCTCGAATGTCAGTCTTTGATGAGGGAACTGGAAACTCCTTGATAGTTTGGATCTTAATCTCGTTAGGAGATCTCTTCCTTTGTCCAACGTAATGTCCAAGATATTTAACTCCTGATTGAACAAATCTACATTTGTTTATTTTAAGGCATAATTTAACCTTGTCAATCCTTTCCAACACTCGGTCAAGATATTTCAGGTGTTCAGTCTAGTCGAAGGAGTAGATTGCTAAATCATCAAGATAAGGCACAGCAAATTCTTCATATCCTCTCAATAGTTCAGCCATCATTTTACTGAAGTAGAAGGCAGAGTTCTTCAGTCCAAATGGCATTCTAAACGATCGAAAGGATCCGAAACTGGTAACAAATGTAGCATATCTTTGTGCTTCCTTGGTTAGGGATATCTGCCAATAACCCTTTGACAGATCTATTACACTAATATACTTCACTGCAGCAACTGCTTCAATCAGTTCCTCGATGTTAGGTATAGGGAAACATTGTGTCTTTGTAATTTTACTCAACTTCCTAAAGTCAATGCATGGTCTGGGTTCCTTTCCAGCTGCTTCCACTAGGATGATTGGTGAAGTAAAATCACTTTCTCCAACTTCAATTATTTTCATTTGTAGCATTTTGTCGATTTCTGCCTTTAAAATATCCGTTTGTCTAGGAGATATGCTGTATGGCTTTGCACAAATCCTCTTCTTCTCTGTAAGTTCAGTATCAAATCTGACCATGTTAGTAAGTCCAGGAACGTTTGAGATACAACGAGAATAATTTCACAAAAGGTTATTTACCCCATTTACTTGTTCTTCATTTAATCTGGATTCAACTTCACTAATCTTCAGAATCTCATCGAGATTAAAAATATTTGGATCGTTTTCAACTGCAGGAAATTCTTCGTCTAACTCTGAAGTTTCTTCATTGTGGGCAGTAACTAGATTTACGAACTCAGGTCTTTGATACTATGATTTAAGTAAATTTACGTGATAAATTTGGGATGATTTTTTCTTATCAGGAAGCTTTACAATATAACTGGTTTCAGAAATTTTGTTTTCTACTGTACCAGATCCATACCGTTTGACGGATAACTTATTTTTCGCCGACGTAGAAAGAACAAGTATCTTGCCTCCAGGTTTAAACTCTCTTTTAATGCTGTTCTTATCATACCATTTCTTTCTTTTTTGATTATTCTCTTCTGTGTTTGTGACGGCAAATTCCTAACATTTCTTTAACACATTCATCAAGGTAAGCACATATTCTACCACAGAATTTTCTTCTTCTTCTGGTTGTAACTAATTCTCATATAGTAGAGTAACTGGAGTTCTTAGATTCTTTCCATGGACAAGCTCTGAGGGGCTGAATCCAGTAGATTCGTGTGTCACCGTTTTCAACGCAAATAAAGCGGCATGGACATGTTTCTCCCCCTCTGGCCCTTCTTCAAATCTTAGAACTCGAAGTATTCGATTTATGGTGCTGTGAAACCTTTCCAACGGATTAGTTTGGGGGTGGTAAACCGAACTATTAACAACTTTAACTCCAAATCGTTCAAAAAACTTAGATGTTAATTCTCTCATAAATTAGAATCCTTGATCATGTTGAATTTCCTTCGGGAAACCAGTTCTACTGAATATCTGCAGAAGAGCATCAATAACCGACACTGAGGTTATGTCAGACAAAACTTCAGCATCCGAGTATTTTGATGACATACACATTGCTGTTAGGAAGTATTTCATCCCAGAAGTGGTTACTGGTAATGGTCCAACAGTATCATTGTTAAGTTTGAAAACACTTCGGTAATAACAGGAACCAAAGTCACAGGGGCCTTCCTTTGGTCGCTAGATTTTCCCACCCTCTGGCAAGGATCGCAAGTTTTGACATAGTCTTCGCAATCCTTGTAACAATTTTTCCAGAAAAAATAAATACTTCACCAAGCGATCCTTCGTTTTGGTCGCTCCCAAGTGACCAGAGGTAAATTCATGGCACATTTTAAAAATATCTTTGCGGAATTTAGTGGGTATGAAAATTGTTTTCCTTTCCAACCCACTTTTATCTACTTTCCGTTTTACTAGTAATTTTTCTTTGTATAACTCATACTCTTTTGAATCTCCCTCCTTTTCAACATCTTTCATCAAAGGCATTAATTCTGCATTTTCTTTTTGAGCTTGCACGAGCTGATCCACATCAAGTTTGATTGATTCAGCCTGGAATTCATCATCAGTAGGAAGGAGTTCATCCTCTTCAGGATTCGCCTCTTCACTGTTAATAACAATGCTTTGGGGTTCTTCTACAAACTGTTCAGAAGTCTCTTCCTTTCCTCTAAATCTCTGTCTTCTTCTTTGAACTGCATTCACTTGGTGCAATGAAATGTTTCCTTCATTTTCGAAAAGAGCGGCAGTCCTATTCCCTAGAAGATAAAGATCACGATACAGTTCATCTGGAATAACAGCTGCTTTTGTGAATGTTCTTCCCCACTCACATTCAATAAGAACTGCTAGTGATAAGCAAGTTGAACTAGCATCCAAAGGTTGTTGCACATATACATGTTCATCAGTCATATCCTCAGGTGTTACAAATCTACGGCAAACAATATCTATAGTGGCTCCAGTGTCGCGAAGGATTTTGGTACTGATAATATTTATATTTCCGTGAGAAGTATATGGCTGCAAAAAATTTGTTCTTGCATCACATTCAGGAACAGAATCTACTGGTTTTGAAGCTTTTTTCACTTTTGGACAGTTTGGACGTAAATGATCAAGAGCGTTACAGTGAAAACTACTCAATTGTCTTCTTATTTCGAATTCCTTACTGTGACTAGGTCCAAAAAGTTCTCTTTCAGGCTTGTTTGACTCGTATTTGGGATTTTCAACCCTTCGGGGAGTTTTGTCAAATCTTCCAAACTTGCTTGGTCCTTTAACTTCATATTTATCTCTCGAAAATGAATTAACTGGCTTAGCTCGAAATATTTTTCTCACATTTTCGAATTCTTCCAATTTTTCAGCTAAATAACTAGGTGAATTAATTATGGACCATTCATCCAAATAGTATTATTTAAACTCAAACTGGACACGTTTTTTCATCTGTTCTGCAATGATTAAATCCTGGAGTTGATCAAAGGTTTCAACTTTTAGTCCAGACGTCCATCCATCGAAATAGGTCTGCATTTCATGATAAAAATCTGGCCAGGTGCTTTCAGCAATTTTCTGGTGCGTATTAAACAGTTGTCGGAATTTTTCAGAAGTTAACTTAAATCTCTTTAACAATAATTTCTTCACGTGATCATAATCATTGACTTTTTCCTCAGACTCACGTGCAATTATCTGAGTGATTTCCTGCAGTTGTAGCCCCAACAGAATGACCCAAAGTTCCCTTTGTAGAGATATTCTACTAGCTTGACGCTCAAATAGTAATAAATGCAGGCTAATATCTTCCTTCATATCATATTTATGAAGATGCTTGCTCAATTCGTTACTGGGTATTCTTGAATCTTCCATATGTGGTTCTTGAGCTGATCTTATTTGAACTTCTAGCTTTAATTTTTCCAACTCAAAACTTTCTCTCCACCTTTTTCCCTCAAATTCTTCATTCTGTTTTCGCTCCTGAAATTCCAATTCTTCTTTCCGTTTTCGTTCTTGGAATTCCCTTTCTTTCCATTGAATTTCCCCTTCTTTGTACTTCCCATTCTTCTTTCCGTTTTCTCTCTTTAACAAATTCCTCAAACATCGATTTAACGAATTCCTCTTCGTATCTATCACTCTTAAGAATAATTTCTTTTAAAGTTATCATCTTCATATCCTGAGTAATTTTTAAGTCTAATTCTTCTGCCAATCTGATCAAATCCTCCTTTTTACCTTTAGCTAAATAAGCCATTTTCTTAAGGGAAGCAAAAAAAAAAAAAAAAAAAATAACACCACAAAGCTAATTGACTCAAATAAACCTAAGATTTTGGCCTACCTACGAATTTACAATATCAAACTGAAAATATTTTGAAATGCAACTTAGTTTCCTTTTCCAAAAAGTACATAAAAATATTCACATAAGCACAATAAAGCATTTATAGAATTCTAATATTTCAAAAACAGAACTAAATGACTTTCTTTTAAATTAAAAATTTAAAACGAAATTGGAAACAATTCTTATTACCTTAAGTCTACCTTCTGTGATGTTTGTAATTAAATTAAGAAAGCGCACACACATTTAATAAAAATATCAAAATTAAATTTGCATTTGAAAACCAAAATGAAAATTATTATTTTTAACAACACAATTTCATTTCTTAACTAACACACATAAGACAAGAAATGCAGTAAATTCTTAGAATACTACTACGATTTTCATACAAAAATAAAAAATAAAAAATAAAAAAAACCTCTCCAATATGACCTAATGTCTGAAAACGAAACTTCTCTAGTTTTTTCTTAACAATAGCTAATATATTTATAAGATATATTTATATAAGATATTTATGATCTCTACACACACAATCTTTTCATTAAAATACAATAATAACACAATATGTATATATATTGTTGATAAATTAATAGCTTACTACAAAATCAAAACAAAACTATACTGCATGACAACAAAATATTCTTTGCAAACTAAAATCACAGAAAATAAGTTTTTCATGTAAGGAAAAAAAAACACTTATCTTTTTTTTTTTTTTTTTTTTTCTTTTGATGACAAGACATAATTCCAAGATGTAATTCCAACAAAAAAAAAATTGAACACAGTACTATTAACACTCCTTCAAAATCTTTCTTGATGACGATGATGTCAAAGTACAGGGAGTACCTTTTTTTTTTCAGTAAAACTAAGTACAGGGAGTACTTTCTTCGAAATGGTAATCTATTTCTTCAAAATTGAGTGCAGGGGCACTTTCATCAGACAAAAGAATAAACGTGCAGGGTGGACCTTCTTCAATACAATAATCTCTTTCTTCAAAACTGAGTGCAGGGCACACTTTTCTTCTTTAAGCGATTAATTCCAAGTGCAGGATGCACTTCTTTTTTCACACACTTAATTCCACGTGCAGGGCGCACTTTCATCAAACAAAAAAGTTACCAACGTGCAGGGTGCAATCAAACAATTACCGAGAATGGTTATATCATCGGCATTCTTCGCCGTACAAGGTGTAGCTCACTTTCACCAAATATCAACACAACTTTTTTTCTCGATCGGTATCATATCCCAGCGCTAGCCACCAATTAATTTAAGCTGTGACGTAGTGGTAAATATACTTCGAGGCATCTATTTTGAAATCCAAAATCATATATTAACAACTTCAGGTCACTCATAAAAATTCGCTGGAAATCATCTACAGAGCTCTGCTCTCGTCAAGGACAACGTCTCGTCTGCCGAAACTGACTGGGGGGGGGGGCAGCATATTAATTTTCGCTGTTGCAGGAAAAGTGACGTCAAACAAATACAGTATAACATTTCCAAGAATAAAGTGACAAAAAATGCATATATGCGAGCCATGATGTCACGACTGAATGTTTCGAAAATTGAGACTGTCTTCTTTTTTCACAACAGAAAAATAATAAATCCTAGTGTAATCATCAATAATGAAGAACCCACTTGGTTCCCCTAAGGTAAATAACTAGGCGTTATCCTTGATAAAAGTCTCATGTTTCTACAACACGTTACACAAAGCATCAAGAAATTCTTAGCCAGTTTGAGTTCATTTATCCCTTAATTGCTTGGAATTCCAAATTAAGTATAGAAAATAACTTGCTTATTTATACAATGATAATCAGATCAATTCAGACTTACAGCTGCACTATTCGTGGGTTTGCTGCCAGCACAATCATAAATGAACTAAAAAAAGCTCAAAACAACACAATTAGACAAATTGTTAACACTAGATGGTTCATGAGAACCACAGATCCTTAACGTTAAATAACTTCTCAACTATCAGACACACAATCCAAAAATTATCGTTAAGGTTTTACAATAATCTCATGAACATCAACAGCAAAATGCTTTAAAAGTATTTCAATTTACGATCCTGACCCATATATTAAGAGACCAAAAAATATCCTCTTAAATTACTAAAAATTTTAACGTTTTTACATATCATAGCAATCACACTAAATCAGAAAATATCATTCCACCCACCTCTTTTAACCACAGACCAATGGAAATTATTCCTCTCCACACCACTGATCTGCACAAACTCAAACAGAACAACATGCACATTCAAGCACCTACACGAAAGGCAGCTACCCCATTGGTCGATTGGTAAAATCAAAGACACACCCTCTGCTCTTCTCACTATTTCACTTTCAAAAAAGCCTAAAAACTGTTTTTCAAACTATTATAACTCAAGAATGTTTAAAACCTGCAACTCTAAATTTCAATTTCTTTGTTATTTGACATCTAAACTTTTGATTTCCACATCACTTTTTCTGTAAAATTAATTTAATTTAGACGCAATTCTGGGCTGGAAAAATCTGAAGTATTATTTCGCAAGTGACTCATCTGAAATGGAAATTATGATCTGAATTGCTCAGGTGCTGCAGCAAAAACTCGTCCACTATTTTGCTGATCATTTTATTGTTCGATTGCTTGTGTGTTGGGATTTTCTGCTTTTTACATTTCCAGGTGTTTTTAAACATATGAGCAGGATTAAGGTTTTTTACTTCAGGAATCAAAATTGACGAATGAAATGGAACTATTACAAAAATATTAGGTAAGTGAATCTATATTGTAACAAGCACCCCATTTTTGTGTTTAATATGTTCTTCAGAACATATAGAAACATAATATACAAACAATTCACTTAGAATATAGATTTATTGTTAACCAGGAATCCATCAACGTCATCTCGACACAGCAACAACATAAGCAATGATATAACAGTCACAATCAAGAGATAACATGAAATACACAGTTACAGTTATGACGACCCCCTTTAAATTATTAATCATACAATATAGACATTTAAATAAGATGGTGGCTTACGAATACGGTTACTTCTTTGGACATTGCAATTCGACTCTTTATAGTGCAGCACATTTTGAGATTTTAAAATTACTTCTGAATCGGAATGGAAATTACTTCCATTCCGATCATTGGGCTATCATTGGGGTCTGTTTCTATATTAAAGGATGTGTTTAATTATCTGATATGTTTTCTATTACGTCTTAAGATTTAGCCAGACTGATTTTTAACAAAATATGACCGAGGATATAATTTGTGCTTTAACCTATTATCTCCCAGCGCAGGCGATATGCTCGTGTTTCCTCTCCTGTGCCCAGCGTATTACAGGGTATACGCTCCTTCAATGTTTTCTACGGCCCAACGTATCAATAGAGAAACGCTCGATGAGAACATTTTATTTGATTTTTTTAATGTTACTATATGGCTTTATAATACCACGAAATCTATATAGATAGGTTATTTGGAGCTTTGACCTTGGTGATATGGGCTAGAATTTCCTTTCTGGCTATCAGGAGGAGAGGGGGGGTATTGTTGAAAGCACGTGTAGCGGAGCGGCTCGTTAAATGTAATGACATGTTTTAAAGGGTGCCCTTGCTTTCGGTTTGCTTTTTTCTATCTTGCTTACTTCTTAGAAGTTCGAAGGAGACTTTATGGCCCTTTTTGGGGAGTTTGAGCTTTCGGTAGCAGATGCTCTCAGCTGTACATTTCATTCGGTAGATTTTCATTTGTAGCGAGATTCATGACGAAAAGGAAGTATTTATCTGATACTGAGATTTGCGAACTAATGAGTGAATCTGACAGGAATGTTAGCGAAAATAATCCAAATCTGTACATAGACATTAAAGTAAAAAATAAATAAAAAAAGGACAAAGAAGATGTGCCCTTTGCTCAAAATCTTGCGCTCAAAATCAAAATATATGTGTAAGACATGTGACGTTGTACTATGCATTGATTTTTTTTTTATATAAATATATCATACAGCAAAATAATATTTATTTCTTATATCTTAATATTTCATGTAATGGTACAACATTACACCTTGAAATTTATGTAACCAATTTAGGTATATTTTGTATTTTCTTAAATGATATGAGTTTTTATGTAATTTTATCTATAAAACATTCAATTTTAAATTAAAAAATTTTTTCTTTTGTATATATTAAGTTTAATGCATTTTAAATTATATATGTAATAGTAAATTAAATTATATACGAAATAGGCTTAATACTGCATTGTAGTTATGCAACAGGTGATGAGAGGAGAACCTAAACCATCTTGTAAACCATTAAAATGTTGCAGACCAAAAACTGAGCCAGTGTCTTTAATCTTCAGATTTGGATAGAGTGATCCATACTGAATATCTACACCACGACACATCCAATCTTTGAAGTCGTGCAGAAGCTCTCAGTATTATTACACTGAATGAAGTTGAGATTCATACCTTTGACTCAAATAAGTTTGTCACATTCTCCAAAAATTACCATATTTAAGCACTTATCAAATTCTTTAATATTTTTAAAGAATACAATTACGAGGACTTTGAGTGTAAGTAAAAAGTAAGAGGCTGTGCAATTGTATATTTTCAATTTCGTATTCGAAAATTCTATAAATAGCATTGTCTTCCGAACTAGAATCTTCTGTAGACAATCGTTTAAGATAGACAGCTTCCTGATTGATGCTTTTCAAATAGAGTCGTGAGTTCAAGTCCAGATTCCTTCAAAAACATGTTATGCAGAATACCAAGAACTGCTGCTCATTAGGTTGAACGTAACCTTAAAGATTCCAGGAGGAGTGATGTGGATGATAGAATACAGTTAGGTACTTGCTCAGGTGTTATCCTTGTCTCTTGATTATGGTTCAGCGTTACAAGGTTAGTCGTTGATAGCCTTTTAGTAATTTAAAAGCATGAAAGATCTTAAAACAAACCCATTTTTCAATAAATTATTTTATTCAGTATATAATTTAGCAAAATAAATATGATTTTAGATGAATGAAATTTTGTTAGAAATAATTGCTAGCTAATAAAAAAAAGCTTCAAAATAACTGTTGCTTGATCATACATTCATTGAAAATCATACTCATTATTGAAAAGGTTCATTTAATGCATTCCGAGTTTTGTTCAGTCATTACAAAGCAAAAAATTAGTTCTTTCTGATGTAAGTTTTGTTACTTTCAAGAACAAAATAATTTGTTTCTAGTATTCAGTTTTAAAATGTTGAGTTCTTCTGGAATTTAAAATGTTGAACTGAAATTATTTTTGTATCTAGAGCTATGTAATTGTATTTAGTTATACTCTTGAAATCTCAAGTTCTTTCACACACTTTGTTGAAATCGTGGTCTAACTTTTATTCTTATTGTCCTACTCGGCTTCAAAAAAATGGAACATGCAGGTAGAACTTTGTCCCTTGAATCCAAGGACTCGAAAGAGAAATTCCTCATCAGGTGGGCAAACATTATCTTTTGTTCCATCATTGCGAATCTTTGACCTGGAAATAAAATATTACAATAAGAATTTAATATTTCATTTTAAACATATTATCTTCAGTTGGGAGAGAAAAAAAAAGAAATATTTTGAGCATAAATATAAAATAATTATAAGCTATTATTGGAAACATATATGCTAATGTTAAATAAGAAAATGTTATGAATTTTTAAATCAGTCTTTTTTCGACGAAAATGAAAATTTTATGTAAAATAGTGTGGCTATGTCTAAAATAAGCAAAACAATTTTTTTGCGTCATACTCTCTTCAGGTAGTTTTCGTCAAAGATCCTGAATCAAATTCTTAACAGATTTTCAATGATAATGTCACAATCTCAAAGTAAATTTGTTGCGTTTCATCTTATTATAAACCACCAAAGGGACTACTGTTTTTGTTATGCACAAAATGTCGCGGCTGACCATTCATTTTTAAAAATTGTATCGTTAAATGTTTTCCGAATATGTCTGATGTCTGCTTTTACCTGTAATGAACTTAATTTCCAAAAATAAGTCATAACAGATTTTTCCTAGATTTTTTTTTAATCAGATTGCAATAAAACATATATAAAAATTTAAATATTTTTATTACTTTTAATCATAATTAATCAAGAATCAATAATTAACTGAAAATGAATAAAGTTTTTCAGAATTTTAAGTCATTTGTGAGGCAGCCATTTTTGTTTCAAAAATTTTGAATTCCATTTTAATTTTCACTTCATTCTTGGAATATTTTAGCTTCTAATGATTTTAATAATGATTTGCCATTATTAATCAACACAAAGAAGCTCTTATAATAGATCACGGGATATAATATATTAAATTAAAACAAACTCTATTTTAATAATTCGAAAAGAGTGCATTCGGTGGCGAAATCTGTTACCTATCAACGCAGTCGAACAATTTTTTCATACAGCTAATGCACTAAATCTTCAAAATTTAGCAATATTCCATAAATAGGTAAGCTTTCCTAATCATATACAAGGTGTTTACCAAAGAATACCCCAACTTGGAAGAGCAATTATAACAAAATTAAAGAAATTACAATCTTTTTTAGACAAATTAACAACACTGACAATTAAAAACAACTCTTTAAAGTTTATAAAATTATGAATATTCAAAATGAGAATGCCACCAAAAACACGAACAATATCCAGTCGACTGAGGAACCCCTCCCATATTTTTTCAGCGTTTTCGGTGCTGTATTGAATGTTTGTAGTTACTGCTCTTAATCAATGACCCCCCCAAGAAGCAGACTGCATATCTCTTTTCTTATTCTAATTGTAATATTCTAATTACATTCTAATATTTTCTATCTCTTCTCTTTTCTTATTCTTACCCGGATTTGTTATCAGAAAAACACGACTTTTAAGATGTACTCTATAAATTGATTTGAAGACTATCACAGGTGCAAAAAAAACAATTTACAAAGATTATTAGCGCGACAATTAGACTGTACGAAATTTGGCATAAAAAGCTTCGTCACCAAAAAAAATGCCAACATAGTGCCAGACCAGAGATATATTGTATGTAATTGTTAAAATTTAACTCGTGTTCATATAATCTCGTATTCTCCTCTCAACGAAATATTTTGATAAAAATGTAACTTAGCCCCACTTTTAGGCGCAATTTCGAAAATTGCTAAATTGGCAACTTTTTACAGAGCTGCATATAATCAAGACAGTCCGCAGAGTAAGATAAATTCTAGGTTTGTCATGTATAGCGGCCATGTTGAACCAGGTTTACGAGGGTTAAACTATTCAGCGATTGATTGCCGAAAAGGCTTCCATCGCCAAATAGTAGGGCTAACCTATACTCCAACAAAAGAACACATGTTATAAAACATGGAAGACGATGCAGTATACACCCGAATCGGCCCCCCACCTTTTTGTGGTTATATTCTTATGCCAAATTTCGTGCCTACTGATTGCCATATTAAGCCTAAATGCCTCTTATCAGATTTGCGGGGGGAGGGGGATTTGTCATTGGTTTTGCCTGGGAGAGGTGAGTAGCAATAAAAGTGTTTATGCTCAATTCAACAGTCGTCGCTGAGGTAATCAACCAATATATACAAATTCACAAGACAGCTCCGAGTAGCAAGACCTTAAAGGAAAAGTATCTTTTCGTGATAAATTGTTTTTTCAACGTGACTAAATATTGTTGTACTACAAGTGAAAATAGACATCCGTGACCCTTCCAGTCCTTCCCTTTTTTCTGCAGAAGTGCTTTGGATGTGTGTCCAAATAGCTCTTAATTGATCCTGCATATCAGCAACTGACTTGATTTTCAAATTAAGTTTTTGGCACTATGAATTAATTGCAACACAAGATTTGTTCAACTTGCTGTATGCTAACACTTTTCATTTCTAAAATGTGCGAGTACCACTGCCTGTAACAAGGGCCGGAAGAACCAAACAATTACAATAAAATTTATGATGTACTTAAGTAAATTGAATTTAAGAACCTATACTCTTTTTTACAAAATTCACTGTAGCATATAGTTACGAACCTGCAATGACGCTTTTCTTCAACGTTATCTTTTTTGTCATAAATGGTCTTATCTACATGACTAAATATTGCTGCACTACCATTGAAAGTGAACATCCGTGACCACTGATATTGTTTTGAATTTCTTGATTTAAAAAGGGGAAAAAAACATTTACAGAAATTGCGTCGAATACCAAGGAAAGCTTGAACAATGACTCCCAATTTTGACGAGCATTTTGGAGAGCCACAAATCTGGCGACTTTGGGAACAAAATGAAGGTTCTCAAAATTGCTGGAATCTTGTCGAAATCTTGATTAAGGGAACGGTTATAGAATATTCCTGAATTTTCGAAGTGACATCGCTTATGAACGGAACAGCTAAGATGTGAAGCTCGTGCGAATCGGTTGGGAAATGACTGAGTGAAGTCTGTCGGAACAGGCTGAGCAGAATTGTCGCGAAATCTATCGGTAGCGTGGCCGAGTGAATCTGCCGGAAATCACCCCGTACCTGCCGGGACTTCTGGAAGCTGTCGGAGTCCGTGCAAAGTATTGTGCCCTTTTTCTCCACCAGTATTACTTCAGAGATTTGAAAAAATGTGAACTTGTAAACTGGAGCGCTGAACGTTATTGAAAGTACTGGGTCTATTATTACTACTGTTGTTAGTGGTTTGTATCTGCTTACGTTTCTTATCTGCACAAGTGCTGCTTTTGCTCCTGTTGTGCTACTAAAATGTTTCGTCTTGTCCTGAACTTTTATGAATAAAGTGTCAATCTCCATTATCCTCCATGTTGAACTGATTTCCCCGTTTTACCAGCGAGATTGAATATTTGTAACTATATAAATCCTTTTTAAAGACGGATTGCAATACCTCTCATAAAAGAGCTTGATTTCTAGCATTATTTCTAACACAATGTTCACTCACCTATGCAACTTCTGGGGCCTGCCGCAAAAGGAACAAAAGAGTAAGGATGTCGATTGACGGAATTCTCTGGTAAAAATCTGTTTGGATCAAACTTTTCAGGATTTGGAAACACATCTTCGTCACGATGTAGGAAATACGTCAACACGACGCAAGGGGTGTCTTTGTATACCTTGTAGCCACCTATCGGGAAAAAAATGTTATTAATTTTAATCCATAAAAGCATATTACAAATGCGACAGTAAAAGTAGCTCTTAGAAAGAAATAGCAAAACCACAAAATTACAGAAAAAGAATTTAATGATTTTTTGAACATATGAACATTTTAAGAAATTGTTTTCTCATAGTAATCATGATCCTGCGCTTGTGGCTGATATTGTTTCAAGGAAGTCGAGGGCTCAAGTTCTGATGCGACTAAATATTCACCGTATAGAAGGATTGTTACAACTTGCGTCTGTTGAGACTCGAAATCCTCGCTTTAGATTGGCGTAGGGGTGACCAAAGGGGTGCCAACTCAGATGTCGGCATCCGATTGTGGTTCATAGTTACGAGGCTTATATGGTTGTACATAACGTGACTCGGCACAAGTAACTAAGCAACCAAAAAAACGGTCAATAAACAATGAAAAAAAAAACGACTTTAAAGTAGAATTTTTGTTAATCGCTTTCTATTTTTGAATTCATCAGTGGTATAAAAGACGATTTTTTTCAATGACACTTTCATTCGAGGTGGAAAATGTTGAATTAAATTACTTAACTATCTTTACAATTTTTCTTTACCAAGTTTATTTAGAATTTTTTTTTTACCTATTGGGACTGAGGTATTACCTTTGTTTTCATTATATTTTTGCAAGAATTTTGATAAGTATACTATTCATTTTTACCCCTTTTCTTTAACAAATAGACTCCAAATGAGACATTTGCAATTTACATTATTGTTATCTATAGTAGCCCTGATTCAGGCAGAAACTGTAAAGCACTTGAGGCATCAATGAGCAAAAAGTAATTGTATTACGATCAGGACAAAAGAATAAAACGGAGATAAATATTTTTAGAGCATAATCAAAAGCATTCGTATATTCCAAAATCTACTGTAATGAATAAATATGATAGCGTCCTAAATATAGCGACCCGTGTGGTCAACGGATATGACAGAATAGTCCTACTGTAGCTCATGTATGTCGTAGGGGGCGATTAAAATGGGTATCCAGCGTCTGGGGGCATAGCCGGGCACTCTGCCCCTGGGAATTATATCAGGGGACCTCAGAGACTTGCTTTCTTTATGGTAGTACGGGCATCATGACCCTGAGGCACCGTAGTGATCTTTTTCTTTCCTAAGGGGTTTACTGTCTTTGGTAAACACGGGTGACGCAAGCGATCCTTCTCTGTTTTCGACCCTTCTTGTTAATCAATTTTTGTCTTTTCTCGCCACATCTGGCTCTTGCGTCAATAACCTTCACATTCACTCCCCCATCCCCAACCCCACAGAAAACTGTAGCAAGACTATCTGGAATTTGATTTCTCTGAACGAGAAATATTATTTTGATTGCACCACAACTTGTTTTTTCACAATGTATTTTTTCCCGTTGCCCTACTTAAAAGCAATTTTTTAAAGAGTGGCATTAACTTCTCATTTTATCGGTCCCTTGTCAAAAAAAACTATCTTTCACTGAGCACAAACTTGCCTTTGAAATTTCACAAGATTACGAACGAAGCGTATTTCTCTTTTATCATATATTTTTCTTATTTTTGAAACTTTTTTTTCAGTGTCTTTTAATGAGAGGTAAATGCATTAAGATCCCCTATTCAAAGAAACTAGGACCAACAGAATCGTCCTTACTATAGAGGTGTTCCTTGTATGGAGATGTCTCTTACATCTCCAAATAAGGGACACAAAGGTAATATTGTACGAGGGTCGTTCAATAGGTCCTTAGAAATTCCAAGAGATGGCGCTCGAAGCAAAAAAATGGTTTGTTTTTAGTAAGGATCACGACTCCCTAGACAGCTGTCCCAGTTACTCGTATTCATGACCATGACATCTTTCATGCCTCAAAAATTTTTCCTCATAACTTTTCAGGACGAGGAGACCATCTTCGTCTTTCTGGGAGCAGATTCACTGTAAGCAACCCAACGTTTTGATTTTTGCTTGATTTCTGGTACATAATGAAAATTCCAGGTCTCACCGACGCCGACAACTCGACGCGGCAGCAATACAATTTTGATTTGACAACAAATGATTAACCAAATCAAAAATAACTTATGAATCAATATCACATTAGTTTCGGCTCCATTTTACAGATGGCAGCACCCAATGTTAACAACAATTTACCTTAATGATGCCATCTATCTTCAAATACAAGTACTTTTGAACTACCCTCATATGTATACCCCCCCTTATTTTTTTTTCAAAATTAATAAATTAAAAGGGTTGTACTGGAGATGGTCTAAATGAGATGGACATGAAAAAGAGAACGGAAGTTAGAGGGGGAAACGACAGACAGAGAGAAATCGTGAAAGCGCGGAAATTAAATTATTGTAGGGTGATAAAAGGATGGCTTTCGAATGAAACGTTGTAAGGTTACAATTCTTGCATTTTCTGAGAGACCATCAGAGGACGAACACAATAGTTGAAAATTGGGGAGTTTCCCCGAGAAAAAGGTACCTGTATGTCCAATTCATAGACGTGTTAAAATTACGTCCTGTCTTCTGCACGAAAATGGGTGTCAATGAGAAATAATAGGTTTAATGTGATATAACTTATTTTAAGTTTCCAAATCCTATCGATCCTGCCAGTATTCATGAATTGCTGATTTAAGGCATTTCTTGATGGCACAATATGGAATGTTAGGAGGACTTTCACCGATTGCAGATTCAGTTGTCCTATCGACTATTTCGTTTCCTTTGCTATCCACGTGGGATGGTACCCAACATAAAATCGACAAGATGTTTCCAGACTTTAATTTATCAATTATTTTTAATGTATGAATAATCAATGGGTGAAATGAATGATAAGGATGTCCCGCAGATTCTAAGAAACTAATGGAATCCGTTAAAACAATAAAATTCTAATTGAATCGACTGAAGATACTTTCCAACGCTTTATGAATAGCAGAAATCTCCGCTGTAAAAACAGAACATGAAAGGATGAAGTTTAAAATCACGTATTGATGTTATCAATTTAAGAAAAAGAGGCACCGAAATGATTCGATGACTTTGAACCATCCGTGAAAATGTGGATAAAATCAGGTCATTGCTCTGAAAAGTCACTAAACATTTGGATGCACATATTTTGTGCCGTGTCAGATTTCTTAAAATTTTGGAATGGATTCTTAAAACAAACTCTGTTCGTACCAGGGGGGAAAACATCGTCTGCTTTCATAACAGAGGCATGAGATAATCCTCGATTAAAGTAAGTACTCTACGATGAAATGGAGGTATGGTTATTAATATTTATAATTTTAATAGAGGATAAGCTATTTATTCAAGGGTATTTAGTCTAGGGCTATTTTAAAATAGGCCACTTTTTCGGATTATGCTGTCTGATATATATATATATATATATATATATATATATAAAATTTATTTTTTGAAGGCTCTTAATGACAGTATTTTATGAACAGCAATGCTCTTTTTGCTTAGCGAAGGTTTTATGATTCTTTACCTTAATTGGTATGCAAATCATTGACCCATATATGAATATATAAGACAAACTCAAAAATCTTCCGTCTCTTATGATGAACGAATGAATTCAGTCCAACACTGAAGACAATGGCGAATGACACTTTTTATTCACAAATATTCAAGACAATACGAACACAGGTAGCGAAAGTTGAACATCACAGACAGGAAACTATCTCTGGAAACCAGGAAAATGTCGATTTTCCTTTTTTAGAGTAAAGGGAAGCGTCAGAGCAGATTCGTAACATTATACTCTGACAGTATTGCACGTAGATTGTTCATATGATTGAACAGTTTATTCAGTTTATTGAACAAAAATTTGATAAATTATCTTTATTTCAAAATTCCCTAGCATGAAGAGATAGAAATCCAGCTAATGTTTAACAAAATGGGAAGAAAAAACAAATTTAAAAATTATACCATCTACGAAATAAGAATCAATAAGATTTAAAGAGTAACAAACTCCTTTAAGTCACACGTTATTTGTGCAAACAAAACTCGATCCTTCGACCCACTAATCTTAAGGCAGTTTTTCTACTCATCAGACCCGCATCCAACTCCTTGATTAATATTTGTAAAATGCATCTCTATTTCCTTTATTTATTATCTATTTCTACGGAAGTTGATTTCATTTTAGAAATTAAGAATTTTGTTTTTATACTTTACAATTTAATCTACGACAGAAAATTTCTTTTTGCTTAAATTGAATCCTTTTTCATGCATTTTCAGACATAAATTTTAGTGATTGCAACGATACATTGCACATTTAAGGATCTAAGTTTTTAAATTGTGTGTTACAATAAATTTAAATTAAAGCCAAGGTTTGTGTGAAATTGTGTTTGATAAAGTAATTTAATGATAATGAGAGTTATTTTAAATATTTGGATTTGTTTTTGAAAACTAAAATGAAAAGATTCGCATAAAAATAATGGAATATTTCTTTAAAAAAAAACACATCTCAAAATAACAGTGAGTTACGAGATGAAGGGTCAAAAAGTATACATTCTAATTTCGATGTCTTCGAATATCGACTTATTTAATATAATAGGAGCATCTTCTCTTTTAATGTAATTGGGTTTAAAAGTTGTGACAAGATATGGGAGTTTCAGTTGTACAGAGAAATTTTTACCACTGCAAAAGATAAAATTGTTTCTTTTTTTATTTTAAAACACCATTTGTTTGTTGGTTGCTTTGTCGACCAGTTTTACCGAATAACACAATATTGCCTAGTAACATTATAACAATGCTGTGTTCAACAAAGAAAGTAATAAATGACTATTGCAACTTTACCTAAAAATCGTTTATTGTTTCAAACGTTGATTTGATGCTTTTGTGAGTGCTGCTTATTATTTTCCTCTGCGAATTTTTGAAGTATTTACATTTTTATTTCGATATGGTCATGGCCGTGATCTTCGAGGTGTGTTTGTGCACCCTTCTGTGTGTTTGGGAGGCCTTTGTTGGTTACGATTGCCCTTCATTTTTTGAGATCCTTTTTTTCTCATCAATCATTGAGATTATCAAGTACTCCACTGCGCAATTCTTCAACAGATTTGTTTCTGGTAATAATACTACTCTGGTGACTACCTTTGATGCTGCTGTTGTTCACTTTCAGACTGAGCAGAAGACTTTCAACGAACCGGAGCTCGAGGCCAAGTTCTTTCCTCTTCAAGGGACCACATCTTTGACGTCACACAAACGAGAGGCCATCATCCCTGTGGTGCGCTCTTTCTTTGTGTGGAAGATGTGCCAAGCCTTGGAGCTTCCAGCTACTTTTGACCCACTCAAGACTGGTGCAAACTTTTCACAAAAGCAACTCAAAACAAACCAGCCGATTCCAATAGTCCACTCTATCGCTGTCTTTAAGATATGCAAGGCTCTGGAACTAAACGCAACGCTGGCTCCCCAGTAAAATAGTTCTCCATTGTATCATTATATCAAACGATTTCCCATTACAAATCATAGCATAAAAATACCAGAATCGTTCAATCGCAATACACCATCTGCCATCTAAAGATATCC
>BMAW01129402.1:23292-41729 GCA_019974015.1 Nephila pilipes | reverse complement strand
AAAATAATCAAGGAGATTAAACATAAAGCATCATCGGTATAGAAAATATCACATTTTAAATATATATTTTATTTATAAACCTATACCTGGAACTACGTTCAAACCTACTTATAAATGTCTGAGTTTATAATGTGTAAAACAGTTTATATATTTTCTACTAGAGAGCATACTCCTCAGTAACTTGACAATGATTGCTGGTTTTGTTAGAGTTTAGAATGTGATTTCGATGATTTTAATGATTAGATAATAAAATACAGATTAAATGCATTTTAAAGAACATATCTACTTAAGCAACATATACATTTGCTAAGTGAATATTAATGCTTAAAAAATTTAGAATTAACATAATATTTAAGTTTTAAGCATAAGAACAACCAGTCTAGAAATAGAATAGATACCGCTTTGAAAAACGTTCTGTTTCAATATGAAATCAAGTTTATAATGATACACATGAGAATACGTAGCAATTTGTCACTAAATTCATGACAGTTTTGCCAACATACAATAGCTAGTTATTTAGTTTTTACTATCAAAGGCAATGCTGTTTTGTGTCTATAAATGTATTACAGCATTTTCCAGTTAATGATTATGTCACAATAGTTCTAAGGAGCAAACACTGAAGATAACATTTAACGGGCCATTAAGTTTATTTCTTCCTTAAGCAGAGTTATATAAGTTATAATGTATATTTTAGGAAATTCAGTTTTTTCACCATGATCATTTTCATCTTAATATTGTTTTTCGTTAACTTGTTTTCTACTAATTAAAATAATTTAGTGCATAAGCTGAGGAAATTGGCTTACACTTTCATATTTAAACACAAATCAATGAGTGAAATTATCATTTGAAAATGACTTTTTTTGTGATTTCTTATTTCTAAACTTCATCTGAAGTGATTATTCCTAAAGCAAACTAGCAGATAAATTTTTATTTTTCTAATAAATGTTATCTGTCAGTGATAAAGTATAATTTAGGTTTTATTTTAAGTTATTTACAGATTTTAATTTTTATTGTTTTAAAAAAAATCTGCCTTTTCTCTATTAAAATTAAGGTAACATGAACAATTAAAATACTGCTTTGCAAAATAGATTTTAATTATTTTATTATTATACTTAACAAAACCTTTTTTATTGAATAATAATTATAAATAATCACTACCTTTTCTTAGGATGTATTCTGAACACATAAATATAAATCAAATATTTTCAAGTAAATGAAAGTTAACAAGAATAGTTAACACAAGAGTAAATTATTACTTCCAAAAATGTAAGATGTTAGGTAATAATAATGCATGAAATGGAAAGTAAATAGATAATAGAGATTTAGAGAGACACTTTGCTTCTCTGATTATATAGCAAGTAACAAACCGAATAAAAAGAAAATTTCAATTGTAATAAAAATAGCAATCACATATAGTGATGAATTGTTATCCTTTAGGGAAGAAACACAACAGTTATCTATTGGAAACATGGTATCTGTAGTAGAAACCCAATTGTAAAAGAAATTAAACATGAGATGAACATTCTGGAAATGTTACACAAGATTCAGTAAATGTTTATCAGAAGGAAAGAATGGAGACTAAATTGAATTTTGGGATTTAAAAGAGGTTGCTCTAAAGAGATGGATTCAGTGAAATTCGTTTTTCTCTATTTTTATCATTGTGTTTGTGACTTGCATCCCAATGTTTGTGTGCAATCATTGTGTTTAGTATTCAAAAGAATTTCCTTTTCACTTGAAATGATTGTTTGCCGACTGAGTTGAAACTACTGTTTCATTTTGTAAACATCCGAAGATAATTCATTACTTATGAAATTAAAAAAAAAATATTTGTGTGTAATTTTCATTGATTAGGTTACACTTATGAGCCAGTAGAATAAATAGAAATAATGAAGCAATATATATATATATATATATATAAAATTGATAAACATTGTACTATAACTTTTGAAAGTTTTCTGATTCTTATAAGTTTATAAGCTCTATGATATTTCGATGGTATAAAGCAGACACGGTAGACTACTATTCATGGTCTCGAGTTCCTGACAAGGGATGTTTCTGTCAAGTTGATCGATTGATTTCTAATTCCACTGAAAGACACGTTGCGTAACTGAGCTGACGTATGTTAATATTACCAATGTTTCAAATTTTCAGGTTTTTGTTATGTTTATATCGGAAAATTGATGTCCATGTTTGGAAGTAATATTCACCATTTGATAGTGATTCAAAATAACGACGCCAATCGATAATTCCACATGTATCTCTTCTAAGTACGACTTTAAGAAGTAATCCATAAAACCAGGTAGATGCAATAAAAAATTTTCAATAAAAATGAATGAATATTTAAATCCTCTGGATTGATTTGAATAATTGACCAAAGACAAAAATAAATGTAAGATTTATTTCCTTTTTTTGGAAGATAAAGCTTTAGGAAATTATGTTAGCAAAATAATGTTGCATTAAACTAAATATGTTATAAATTGTTATGCTAATTAATGTTGTGAAATATTTCTTTTAAAAGTTATATGCTAATCATATTTGTCATGTTTTATTATCTATATTAATGGGGATTATCGTAACTAAAATGTTTAAGAACATATAGTTTACGCGTAGTGTTTCAAATGTTTAAGTGGTGCTAATCCAAATGTGACTATTGAACAATAACATTCTTTCTTAGATATCAAAATTCAAGAACTCTCGATGGTGCGTTCGAATTCATATGTTGGGTATTATTTGATCTCCAGTGATGCTTTTCCAGCAATGTTTGGATAGGAATAATAGGTGACCACCTTGCAAGAGCGCATCTTCTGAGAAAATGCCTTGATAGAGGCAAATATTGGACGTTTCTGCAAGAGGAGTTGCCAGTATTCTTGAAGAAGTTTCCTAATGAACTCTTGGGATATATGTGGCTCCATAACATTGAAGCTCCAGCTCCTTTTATGTGAGAGGTAGGGCACTATTTGGGGTTTTTCACAAACCTTGGATCGGGTGATGTGGTGCTGTAGCTTAGCCATCATAATTTTCGGAGTGTCGGATTTGATTTCTTTTTGTGGATTTAACTGAAGAATCCGGAGTACGTTACTTCTCTTGACTGTGAATAGAATCTATCTCAAGACATCGATTTTCTACTAAGATTTATGTTTTAACTGGAATAATTCGTAGTTTTGCTATCCTTTCTGACTGTGAAGAGAACCTATCTCAAGACTTTCATTTGCTACTGGGAAGATTTAAAATCTGCCTGAAATAATCCGTAGTTTTCTCCAGTCACTCCAGTGTCTTTGTTCAACTCGCTTCACCATTGGAGTTTACAGTTTTGAACAAATCAAAATTGCTTTCTCAACGTGTAAATTTTACATTTGTGTTTCCCCTTTCTGTCTACGGTCTTATTATGTTGCTTATCGTATCGTGTTTACATTTCACTTTGAACATACTTTATTTAAAAAAAATATTTGTTTTCATATACACTACGACGTCATTAATATTTCCAATTTTTCTGAATCATCTTGTACTTTTGTTATATGTACTTGTGCATATAGCATATAAATAAAATTATTTTAAGCAAATAATTAACGTCTCATGATAATGAATATATATATTATAAAATATGATGTTTGTGCTAAAACCCGACGCAAATTGCAATTTCCACGAATTCTACATCAGGATCCTAGACAACCATGGCCAAATATGATTCGTAATAATATGTGAAAGTATATATTATTATGAATCATATGTTTAAAGCACATATTTCTGAGATATCAAAAATGCATTTTAAATTTTGTACAAGCATATATATGCTGTGTCGCCTCTGTGTCTTACCCTTACAAATATTGAATAATTAATTTGTAAAAGTATACAATTAGAGAAGGAGAACATCTTAATGTTCTTAATGATATATATATACAAAAATTGTAAATCTTCTAAGCCTTCCGTTTGAATACTTACCACAATTTACAAATGGTTAAGATTATTTAATACTTCTTATCTCTATTAATCTTCTGAAGCCTAATTTTTTGTCACAATACCTGCAAATTATTTCTTCCTAATTTACGAATGGCACACTTTGGGGATGAAGACATTAATTTTCAAGTGTATTGTCATTTTTGATTTTTGTTTTCTTTCCAGTTCCATGTGCATTAATTTTGCAAAATATTAAATCTGCGAAATTAAAAAAATATTTCTTTTTTATATCAAAATGTAGAATTTCTTACATGCAAAAAATATATAAGTGCATGAAGATTTCAATAACATAAACTCATAGTTTAAGAAATTTTATAATTAATAGAGGTCAAATTCTTAAAGAACTTGCTCTGATTCTTTTGTAATGTATCAGTAAAGTGTTTTTTTCCTTATTTATTTTTTTGTTAAATAATTAAAAATAGAGATCTGGAAAAAGTCTTCACTTTTAACACTCTAGGTGTCCACCAATTTTTCTTCCCCGTGCTATATTTAAAAATACGTGTAGTTTGGAACCCAACAAAATAAATTTAAGACACTAACAATAGCTCAAGAGAAAAACACCACACTCCCACATAAAATATTAGTTAACATATTTGAGTAATTTAAACATAAATTATGATTTTTGTAATATAAAGGCTGCAACATGAAATTAAATTGAAGAAGATTAAGAAGTATTATATGACATTTTGTTGTAAATTGTAAAACAATACAGATAGGTAGAAATATTAAAAATAATGTGATATTTGGCATCAAAATTAGATTCGATGTAAGTGGTTGCTATGTCTTAGAGATTCCTTTATATATTTATACTTTAATCTGGTTTCCGGTTTACTCTTTGATTGCTTCACTCTAGAAAATAGTACCCCATAAATGTACGTGCTTATGAACAATAGAGCCATAATCAACGAAAAATTGTGCAGTAGGTGATATTTATTATTAGGAAGGTACCTATTTATACAAATACAATAGTGAAAATTTTATGAAATTTCTTTTTAAGTTGGATGTGATATTACAACTCGAGGCATCATATTAAAATTTCTTTTACATTGACTCCTATCTAAAAGTTGAATTTTTGAACAGCATGGAACTGCGGATAACGGGTTCCATACTTATATTTTACACTAATATTTATAACATAAAACGAAATCCCACCTTATCGAAGAAATCTGTTTTTTTCCGATTAAAGATACGTGTTCCAATTAAGTCCCGAACAGATTTAACGTGCATCAGCCCCGGCTACACGGCGGGTCAAGGATCAAACCTGCGACTGAACGAAAACCGCCGGTCACGTGTCCACAACCTTGACCACTAAGCTACCGCGGCGCAAGTACATAATAAATCAATCCTTTATATTTACACAAAATTTGTGTGTGCAGATATACAATTTTGTGTATATGTTTTTAATTATTAAAAAAATTTAACATTATTTCACTCATACAGAGAATGGCAAAATTTCTTAAGCGTTCAAGTTAAGTTTAAATATATTGATTTTATATCCGAAAATTTCTTCAAATCCAGAAATTCCATTATATCAATAATTATTTTATTCTGAATAGAAGCTTGTGTAAAACAAGTAATTTAAATAAAATCCTTTCATCATATTATAAAATATCACCTTAGTCTCTAATTATTAAATTTCCTCTTAGTTTTTAAATGTATATTTCTCCCTTTCTTGTTAATTAAATGTATATTTCTAACTTACTTAGTATTAAAATTTATGTTTCTCCCTTTGGTTTAAACTATACAAAAAATACTGTAGCTTATTCTTAAAAATTCTTATTTCAATTTTTTACCAAATCTCGATATTAGTTTTCACCGAAACTTTGGAGTGTTTTTATTTCTTGAGCAGTAACGGAGAAACATAATCATGACAAGAGAAAAACAAAGGCAGATGGGTTGAAAACAAAAATAACTTAAAAAAAAAAACTGCTGTAAGTTTCAATTCTTGGTCTCATTCAACATTCATTGCTCAAAACTGTCGACTTTATTTGAATCTCAAAATAAAGATTACGTTTCTCCGGATTTATATATTTTATCGCGTCGTACTTGGCAGAAGGAATATTAGACGAGAAATCTGTATCTTCATAGATCTGCGACTTAATGCTGATTTTTTTTTCTTTCTGGTAGATTCAGAAAGTAAGTCATGAATGATACTAACAGCATGTTAGAATATACGACAAACTGTGACAGTTTGGGGATAACAGTTCGTTCTCCAGGGAATATTTCTTTTAACACTGTTTTTTAATGCCTCTTTTAAATTCCTATAGCTTATATCATCTTCAAAAAATGGAATATGTACATCTATGGGACTAAAGATGAATGTCTGTCTGAAAAGAATTCTTTTTTTTTTTTATTTACTTGTCAATTGGAAATTTTGGAATAAGTTTTATAAGTTACACATTTTTCCAGGTGATTGGCAAATGGAAAAAAGAATTCGAAACAGACTATATATATATTTTTTTTTAAAAAAAAGAGAAAAACTCAAATTTTTCAAAATTAGAATGTGTTATAAGAAATGACTTAAGAAATATTGTTATACATTTAAGAGCTACTTTTGAATGAGCTACAACACATATGGTTGACATTTTAATTATTTCTTCATAGTTCGATATCTGTAATAAAACACATCATAGAAAAAATATATTTAAGTAATACAAAATAGGGATGAATCTCATAAATTAATTTTAAATGGCAACTGATAACTTCACTACTTTTCTTCACAAGAGATTTAGTGTTATTTCTGAGTAATATTAGTTGTTAGGCTTAACAAAGATGTACATTTTAATATGTTCATTAAAAATTTTCATGTCTAGAGAAGAATATTCTCCCTTTCTTTACTCTTAGAATCATAAATTCAATAATTTTCCCATAAGAATGAATGACTTTGTACGCAAAATTATATCAGATGAAATTATATTTCATATAAATTAGTTATAACTTATAAACATGATAATTGGGAATATATATGTAACAAACATCATTAAAAATCTTCTTTTGAACTTTTAAAAAATTATTTGAAAAATTATTTTTAATTTATTGAAATATATAAATTTAAAAGAACAATTTACTTACCTTATTTATTTTTAGAAAAATAGATATTTTTTTCATTTTTTATATTAAGATAAATATAAAGTTTAAAAGTATAATTTATCTAATTAATGACAATCATAGAGTTTTAACGGCTTAATTAGGAGGACTTGTAATTTCTGTAATGATAATGATATTCTGATAAAAGTATTTTATTCTGTACAAAATGATATATCTTTTAAAATTTGGCATTTTACAAACTCCCATTTGCTGCATTTATAATAAATATAAAATTTATAGATTGATTTTTATAGGCACCTATGTAATTTCTTCCTTAGTAGTTTTGCCATCAGATTATGATCAAGTAGTGCATTAAGGATTTGCAAACTTGTATATCGTATTTGAATGAGCAAGAAAAATAATAAATGGTAATTGATTGTTTGATAGTCTGGCTAAGAAATTAAAATAAATACAGTAAGTTATAGATTTATCCCTTCGTTAACAATCACCACATCTATTTATAAGATATATAAACATTCTTTTGCGTTTCAATATTTTATGCCATGAATTGCATAAATGTTTATTTTATTTATTTGCTTATTCTAATATTGTTCTTTATTGCATATGTAATTGATTTGTAATGGTTAATTTATTGTTATGTAAATAATAAGTTTTGCTGTATGTTTATTGAGAAAAAATCAAATTATAAAACTTTCATCGCAAATTCTATAGAGGTTCGGAAATCTACTTCCTTTCCATTGCCCTTATGCATTATGACAACTCAACTTATTAAGCTAACAGCGCACCTTCAAAGAAAATCTTTTGAATTTATTTAAATTTTGCCTTAAAATGTATATTTTATGACTTTATGGATTTTAAAGTCAGTAAAATGACCAGGAAAAGTTTTGTTATTGTATATTTTTACTGTAAAAACAACATTTTATGCAAATATTAGGAAAATTTGAGACTTTCCGCAAAACATGGTACTTCAAGAAAAATAATAAAATAAAATATTAAATATATTGATATGTCATGAATTGAATAATGCAGAATATTACCTTATCGAGAAACAGACTATTATTTTGATAATATAGCCCTTACGTAGGAAACTATTGTACTTCGAATTCTAAACATTAATTTTTTCTATAAAAGTCATTCATAATTTTCTCATTATTGCAATATAAAAAAAAAATCTTCGACTCAGTATAAATTGTTAAGAATGATCTATTCTAATACATATGTATTTGATAAACATATATACAAAATTTCAGGTTTATTGATGCTTAAAATCTTTGATGTTGTGTTTTGAAGCAATGAAAAATATCTATAAGAAAACTCGTTTTTTGCGCCTTCCTAGCCACAGAAATTCACGATCAAGTAGTATTAAAACAGCTGAAAGTCAGGTTCTAAATAAGGTAGAAAAAAAAAACTCAAACAATTTTATAAAGATGAAAGATTGAACTTTATGAATTTAATCAAAAAATGAGAATTCGATGATTTGACTAAAATTATGTTTTAAAGGTGTACTGCCACCTTAAATATGCAAGAGTTTCTATTAATTCAAGTGTAATGTAGAAGAGAAGAGGGGAAAAGAACAAAACACCGGGAGGATCTACAGGACCAATAGTTGATTAAAGGCTGGGATTAAGGTAGAGCAATTACAGTAAATGTGTGATAGATTTGTAGAAGTTTGGAGGAGATTGCTGACAAGAGATTGTGCAATAGATGGCACAAATATGGATTCGATTCTTATCCAAACTCACTTAGTACGTAAAACTGTTAGTACCCTTTTAAATGAGGCCACTTAAGGGTCTGAACAACAGAAGTAATAAATATCGTTAGGGTTGATTATTCTCAGAGAAAATTAAATATAGAGATAAATATTTGACTGGTATCAGCATGTGATTATTTACTTTGCGATTGAAATGAACTATTTACAATATACCATTTATGGATCAAAATAGTGACACTAGTGACCCAAGAACGTCAGAAATCTGGCTTAATCTTCAAGAGGATCTAACAAAAATAAATATTTATTATTATTTAATTCCAGTATGATATATATAAAGCAGTATATAAATTAATATGATTAATCATATATCTTAAAAATGGTTTTAATTCTTTGAAGAAATAAACATTTTTTTTCATTTAAATTAAAATCTAAAATTACTTTGCTTGATTCAAAGATTATTACGTTCTAATAATGCAGAGTTATTCAAAATCACACAAGTAAGTTGCAGTCAAGTTTCTTTTCGTATAAATAAAATAGGAGAATATGTGTAATTGATTTGGGAAATTTACTCTTATTCTAAATAGAGGAATGACTAAATTTTTAATTAAATGTGCAAAAAAGCAACTGCCTTTCAAAATTTGAATGGTGAAAGTGAAGAAAAGGAAGAGAGGTGTACAACAAGAGAGAAGTAAAAACTACTCCCTTTTCAGATCAGCATAACACGGCGAGAGGCAAGCTATTCTATTTTCCCTATAGACAAGAGAAAGATAAACTTCATATGATAACGAGTATCTCTTTCTTTTCACTTCGTTTTTCATTTAACTTTTCACAGATATATTTCCCGATGGTGTTCTAGAAAAAGTCATACGGAACATACAGGGAAACGAAGATTCATTGCATAATACAAGAATTGTTTCCCAGGAAATGGAGTTGGAAAATAAATAAAAAGGAAATAATAGTTAAATCACTTCGTTAAATCAGTTCAGAAGCATGGAAAATCCCTTTTCCAGTTTCAATGAAATTTTTTGAAATGATTTCTGCGTTTCAATCGAGACCCAGAGGCATGTTATGTATCTTTATTAAGGAGACTTGTTATTTTTTTTATTGTGATTCAATTTCATTGGTATTGCAAAGTGTCTATCATTTTTCTTTATTTGAAACTATGTACTTATATAGGAGGTAATTTGTTTCTCTTTATATCATAAAAATAAATCAGAGTGTAAATTATACTTTAAGTTACAAAACCTTAAAATTATTAAGATAGAATTATCTGCATTTTTACAATTATTGGTAAAAATTTTGATAGGAGGAAAATGGATTTAAATTAAATAAGATGGTGCGTACGGTACAATATTTCCCAAAAGGTGATAAGAGAAGTGAAATAATTTTTATGTTGTAACTTAAATAAATCTGTCAAAATACCTAAAATGGTAAGCCAAATAAACATTTACAAAACGGATATTCGTCTCATTCTCTTTGGAAGCACAGAACACATCAAACTATTTATTCTTCTCATTTCAACTGATCTTCCAAGTAGCGTCCACCATCTCAAGCTCTCAAAATTATCTCCTTCCTCAGTTTTCACGTCCGTCTTTGTCTAGTTTCTCGTCTCATCTGCAGGTAATATTCACTCCAAATATACATTTGAATGAATTGATAGCTTACACTCTCAAAATAACTGATACATTCTGTTCGGGTGTGGGCTTGAGAAAACTACAAAGTGAAGACAAAAACTCACAAGTCATCCATTACAATCCTTCGTATAACTCATTATCTTCCTTCTTCTTGAAAAAATTATGGAACAATGTATGGAATGTTAGACAACATTAAAAGTTTGATAATCTTTTTCTATGAATTACTCTTTTTAGAGAATTTCAACCGAGGATTCTTATAATTGATGAAAGACAAACAGGTAATATTTGGAGTCTTTATCAGCATCTGAATTACGAATATCCAATGCAATTAAATAGTAGAGATTTCCAACAATACAAACGGTTTAGTCGAGATTAATCCTTATAAGGGTGCATAACCCGGTTAATTCAAAGTGTGCATCGTTGGGCATCAAATGCATACATGTATTCCTTATTATCAACCTATGTGGTCATAAAGCTCAGTAAATATGATCATTAACGTAGTATAGTTAGAATTGAGTTGGTATTAATCTGATTCCCTGTCTTCGCCGCGTAATTGTCTAGACAAAATACATATACGAGTACAATTGACAAACTTATACACTATGATCAAACATATCAAGATATGCTCGCAGGATATTAAAACCATTGGTAGCATGCAATTGTTTTACTTAACAAATAATTCCAAATTCCTTATATAACGTAAAACTAATAAAAGTCCATACCTTCCTCTGAATTGAAGAGAATAACGATTTTGATGTTTTAAATTTTGCACTATAGTTTTTTTTTTAGTATTATACATCTGACTAGAATAGTTAAAGTCAAAATTACACGACTGCATGTAAGAGGGATAATATAGAATGAAAAATTTTACTACATTAGAGATCGTTTTCAGTATCTTGAAATAGGTGTCTTTTTCATACTGTAAAATAAATAAATTTACAACATTTGTACTTATTCTTAGAGAATTTCAACCGAGAACCAAAGATTTGTTGTATGTCAGGCATTGTGGGCGTATAATAGGATCTATGAACTCCTGACATGGCTATCAGGAAGAAGGGATTGGTTTACGTCCCATATTTCTTCAAAAATCGTCTTTCATCTGGATAATTGAAGTAAGAGTGTTTGTGAGAGAATGATGTCTTCCGGTTTTGAAAGGCATAGGAGCTTCTGTTAGCTAAATCTGGAAGACATAATGATGATGTTGGCAACATTTCCTTATAGACAGTAGATTCAGGATTTGTTTGACTCTTCACTTCTTGTTCCTGTTTATATGCTTACGATCTTTTTGGGGTAATGTTACGAATATTGTAAACTATACGACTCTTTTAGATTCATTATTTTGAAGACGTAGTCTCTTTGAAAAGTGTGCTCGTTGGAAATTTTGAAGAAGCATATGAAAACGTTTGGTACTTGGCACTCGAAAACCCTTGATTTTCTTGGAGATCAATGACAGATGATGATTAGATTAAGGGGTATCAGGTTATTTTTATCGTGGGACGAACTGCCTACCTGTAAGTGCTTAAAATGATTTGGTAACTAGCACTCATTTGAAATTTAGAATTATTAACTGCATTCTTATTTCGTAAATGATAAACGCTTATTTGGTTTGTGTTCACTGCAGTTTCTCGATTGATTTTCTAAGTAACGATGTTCTTTTTAAAGAAAATCTGAAGAATTTACAAGTACTTTAAATTTAGTTTGAAAATACCTACAATTTGATTCTTTGCGGAATTAAATATATGTCTTTCAGGAAAGAACTCATAAGTGACTTTATATCGTCTATGTCTATTATCACATTAAGTTTTATTGTTTTGTTGAATTATTGAAATGTTTCGCGTTATTCGTAAGTTGTTCTGTATTTTTCATACAAGGTTTCAATTTTGTGGCACTTAAAACTAAGTTATTAATTTTCGTTTCAAGAATTAAGGTGTATCTACTGACATTTACCTAATTGTTTCTTGAACCCCACGACGAATTGCGCTTATGCGAATTGATTAAAAAATTGATCTCAATATTCATTACTATTTTTCACATAAATTGCAAATTTATCATTACGTTTAGCTAACAGCTCCAATTAACTGACACTTTAGTGAAGCTTAAAGCAAGTATGTATTTCTGAAGCTTGTTTCAAAATATTGAAGTTACTTTTTGAATATTATAAGCAAAAGCGATTGGTCTGTGCATAAAAATGACTGAACCCAACCATTACAAAGAATTCAGTGGAACTCACTACAAAATTGATGTTGTTAATGTGCTTAAGGCTACCCAAACCATTAGTGATATTTTTTTTGTCCATAGTTCTATCAGAATTATATCTAGGTGAAAGTCGTTTGCGTCACAAGTGTTTCTAATGCGGATATTTCTGCATCATGTATTTCAAAGGCATCTTCTAACGTCAGCTATCGGTAATATATATATATATATATATATATATATATATATGGATTTTGTGCTTATGCTAATTTTTAAATTTATTCTACTTTAAAATAGGAAATCTGTGAAAGAGTAATTTTTGAAAAAAATATTGCAGTGTGTTCTGTTGGTATATGATGTGTATTTCGAATCTTGATTTATTCCAATTTTGAAAATATATTAGATTGCATCTTTATTAAAAATAGTAATTATGATGATAATTACGATTATAATATTACTTGTAGTTGAATTACAATTATTATTGGTTTAATTTTGATTCTTCATTGTTATGAAATTAAGAAGTTAATATATTTTACAAATTAATTAAATGGTTTGAAGGTTTTTTGAAATTATACCATATGTTGTGTATAAGTCTAAAGGAGATGTATTTACTGTATTATTTAAATGTTAATGAATGTTATTAAGGTAAAAATATGTAGTAAATATTTCTAGCACAATTGTAGATGGTAAAAATGACCCAAAAATCCTGAAACAGAAAGTGATAATATTGAATCACAAAATACTAAATTAATGCAAAAACAGAGAAAGGAGCTTCATATTATTCATTTTGATCCTGGAATTGTGATTCTGGAATTGTGTGGGAGGAAAATGGAATTGCGATAAATTATTTCATTCAGATATGTTCACAAAATAATAGATATGATCAACGGAGACTTAACATACAATATTTCTAACTTATTAAAAGGTTCTGCATTAACTCAATATATAATTTCCTGCATGAATATTTCATATTTTAATGATTTTTCTTTTTTTGTAACTGAAAATTTTCTTGAGCATTAGTGTAATTAGCTTTACTGATTTCCCCCAACTTTCGATTTAACGGGAATGAGAAACTAGCAAAAAAACTTTCATTAGAAATTAAATTGTGGGAGAAAAATTGGGACTTTCCCCTCAATTAATTTTAGAAGGTTTAACAGATGAGTTGCGTACCCATTTATAACAATTAGTAACAAGCAACTCACCTAACTCGCCATCAGAATGGCTCATAGTGGTGACGAAACTTTATAGATACAAGAATCTACTACTGAATAATGTAGGGTCGAAACATTAAATCTACGATTAGAAGCAAAACAAATAATCATAATAGACCTTCTATACTTTTCACGACCTGGCAACCAACATCATTTATAATTCGAGTACCAAACTATTTTAGGCCTAAGTTTCAAAATTATTTGAGGTCAAGTAGAAACGGTTTCATTTATTCTTGTCCACATTTTTGCAATAGACCAAATCATAACTCTCATTTTTAACAGGGATTGCCATCTTTACCCTGTAGAATTTGTACAAAACAGGGCATTTTTAATGCATATCATTGGACACAAACGTGTCCTTTGAGACAATTTATTCTTTTGAGTAACTTACAAATCTCTAACTCTGCTTCCCAGTGCACAGGAAAAGCTGTTACTCCTGAACAAAATATTATGGAAACTCAAAGCATCTATACTGAGGTCCATGGCCCAGTAAAATGTCAATTATTAGTATCCGGTCACCTCCCAACCAAATCAAACACTTTAACACTCCCAACCCTAACTAACTTGGGATATTTACCCATTTTACGTGACAATGTTGTTATTGACACAGGATCCACTCTCTCACTTGTTTCTGCAGATATTGTCAACAAACTTCAATTAAAGAAAAAGTAGACTAGTTCTATCAAAGTAAATTATACCCATAGCAAATTGAAACTTAGACAAATGTGTGAAACATGTTTAAGAATAGGATAAGCTAACAAACAGTAAGATTATAAATTACCAATAAACATTTACCTTACCTAGTTTTAGAACTTCTAGATTGTAGTCTCTTTAATTTAATTATTGAATGTAATAAAAATAAAGTAATAAAAAATGAAAAAAAATTATCCCAAAATTGCCTGCCAAAAATGAACAAAAGTTGATTTTACATGTATTAGAACAAGCAAGAAAAACAAAAGACACACAGAATAGTATAGTCAGTACCTCAGAAGACATTTTTCCACCTCTGTTTGTAAAATAACCTTCTGATTCTGTGCTATCTCTTGTATCTGAACATTTGCATATATTTTCTGAAAGTAAATATGATGTTAGTCAAATTCGATTGGGACCCCCTAGAATAGTATTGACCACTGACTTACCTGTCTCTCAAAGAGATTATAAAAAAGCATCCACTGATGAAGAGGAAATTAACAAGGAAATAAATAAATTATTGAATGCAGGATTCAATAAGTAATTTAATAGTAATTATTTCTCACCTGTTACTTTAGCTTATAAAAGAGATGAAAACAGAAACAGTTGTTTCTGCATTGACTATTGCAAAGTAATTGTTCTGTGAGTAAGACTGATGCTGAACCTTTACTAAGAATAGATATTTTATTAGACAAATTAACCTATGCTATAATTTTCTCAACCCTTGACCTTACGCCTTTTTTTACGCCCTGAAGGTTTATTTGAATTCCAGGTTGTAGCTTTTGGCTTTAAAAATGCATCTGCAATATTTAATCACACAATTCGCAATATTCTAAACAAACACAAATTTTCAAAATTTGCATGCCACTATTTTGATGTTATAGCACTCTAACACTTTAAGTAAATATGAACAAATTATTCAATAACAGAAATGGAAAGCTTGACTATAGTAAATGGCTTTATAAATATTATTATTATTGACATCGAAAAAAAATCATATTTCATACAGATCATGCTGCTCATGTTTAGCATGTTTTTCAACTAAATTAAAAGAAAAGGCAAAAGAGATTTAGTCTCTTACACACTGTTTCTCCCAGGGATCAACTTATTGAATGTCTTTCTGTTGATACTGTTTAATTATTTAATTATTATAATTCTACAAAAAATGTCTTCATATTGTAATTGATCATGCAACCAGATATGTCTGGCCTTTTCCATTAAAATACGAAATTTTGAAATTCATATTAGTATACTAAATTTTTTTTTTCAAATTCTAATGCCATCTAAATTACTAACTGATAGAAATATTGGTCTCACATAATGTAGATTTAAACATTCCTTTAGAAATTAACATGTCAAACACTTACTAACTTCTTCACAACACCCACAAACGAATGGAAAATATGAACGTGTGAATCAATCTATTATAACTAAATTAAAATGTAAAGTTAATTAACTTTTGGAAAATGTAATAAATTAATATAATTTAATACCACATTCTGTTACAAAATATCCTCCTGCATATTTGTTACATGGCACTTTAACATATAATCCTCCATTAACCAAAATCAAATTTATCCTCCAGTAGAAGAAGCTAGAACATAGGCTAAAAATAATACAATCAAATATCATGATAAAAACAAAATCAGATATGAAGCTCGTTTCATATGTTCTCCATTTCAACCGGGAGACATTGTGATTTATGAAGAATTCAATTTTCCTAGTCTAGAAAATTATCACTAGTTTTTTCAGGACCATATGAAATTTTAATTAAATTTTCTGATGTAAATAATTAAATAACTAAACCAAATTCTATAACCAAGATTTCTACTGCTGCTTCAAATTAAGAACTTATTACCCTCCAGAAGAACTAAAATTAAGTCTTAAATAAGCAATTCTCTTGTTCATACAATAATAATGAGAATAATAAATAAATAAATAATTGTAATTGTAAAATAATCATAATATATATATAATAAAAATTCTGCTCTTTTGTTTATTATTTTACCTCCTGCTGTTCACTTACTGTTTTGACTCTTCGGGAATTTTTGGTGGTGTTGTGATTGCTATCACAACAAGATAGAAAAATTAAGTATTCATACAGAAGCACGAGGGTCCTCCCCGAGCACTAGAATTAAGTACTCACCTTGTTCCTAATTTGACTGGTCCCTTCCTTAGAAAAATGGAAGAAGGGCGAGACACTGAGGTGAATTTCGAATTTCTGGGAAATTAATGTTTCTGTGAAATTATTATCATAACCATATATTGGGTTCAATCTTAGGGACCAGTCCTATATGAATTTATTTTTGCTCATTGTTTCAATCCATATCTGATAGTGAGCATAAGTAAAAATTTAAAACGACCATCTTACTTTAAGCTTTGTCCAAAAGAATATCTTGTGGTTCCAACACCACAATAATTTTAATATTTTTTGGGTCCACACTTCACTAGTTACACTTTCTGTGGTTCAAGCATAGCCTCAAACAACGTTGATTGTATGGGCGACCAGAGTACGGAGCAATCTACAAGCCTAAATCTTGTTAATTTATAGACACATTGGATGAGTGGTTTTTTCATTCTAAGGAGAATGTTCTTGCGTTGACTTGGTAAAAAACTCTTGAGGTTTGAATGGATATTAACTGAGTAATAGAGGTTTAAAGTTGATGAGATTTTGGCGCCATCTATAGTATGAAAAAGGTACTTCTGAGGGAATTGAAGAACCGAGAGTCGAAAAATTTTCTAATGGGAGATGGAAAGGAGATCTGGCTATTGGATTGGTCGACTGGTGAGTTGATGCAATGCTGCTATTGGCTGCCAGCGATTGTATGTAATTTACTATAAGTTAGTTGGGTGGAGCTTGTTTATGTGGTGTGTGAAAAAAAGGTTAGAAATTAAAATGATGTTTAGATTGTATATAATTGAAAATTAAGAAAAACAAGTGAAGTTAAGGTGGATTGTAATCAAAAAGTATTTTCCTGGGGAGCCACAAACAACACAAACATAGTTTCTTTTATATTTTGTTTCTAAATAATTTATTTACAAAATTGTTTTTTTATACTGTAACTATGTGTTCATGAAATTTGAATGATATTATTTTGTGTAAAACCACACAAATGTTTCTGTACCGATAACTTTGTATTAACAACTAACATTTTCTTTTTCAATTTTAAGTGTTTTATCAGCTTGAATATTTGATGAGCTGCATAGAAACTAGTTTAGTTTAGTTTTTATTAACGCCACACTAGAAGCAATACGAGGGCTATTGGCTATGGACCTCGTAATTTTGAATCTCAGTCAAGTGACGAGGACGACATCTGATCTGGCAACCGCTCTCCTAACATCCACACCACGCAAACGGGAGGACTTTGGCCCCGAACAGATTTAACGTGCATCAACCCTGGCTACACGGCGGGTCTTTGGCGGGCAAGGAAACTTTGGTGATCAAACCCGCAACTGAACGGAAACCGCCGGCCTCGAGTCCAAGATCTTAAACTGCCTATGCTACCGCGGCCCAACAGAAACTAGTATACATCCCTATTTAGGAGTGGGCTTTTACTTTGTGGACTGTAACCATCAATTTAAATAATTCTATCAGCTGAATTTACGATATTTTTAATATTTTACTTTGGTCATGTTCTATGTAATTCATTCTAATATCTTATTGTTTACCTTACATATGAGTACTTGAAATGATATAATTTAGAATGGTACCATTTCAATTCATCCCTATTCATATGCATTTTTTTTTATTTCTTTATTAGAATTAGTTGTGTTTTGGAAATATAAAGGAACTTTTTAGGTACCACTTTTCTCTTTAAAGTTTAACTTTTGGCTACAATTCTTATTCTAAAATTTAAGATTTTTATTAGACTCTCCGATAAGGTATGGTTGTGTGTTTCTGCCGAACTCACATCCGCTTCTTGCGGAGGTGAGAAATCAGATAGTGTGACAATAGATTGGTATCAATAGCCAGAAATCATACCTGATTTTCAGTCT
>BMAW01129402.1:1186-13292 GCA_019974015.1 Nephila pilipes | reverse complement strand
TAATTTAAGGAAATCTGAACTATCTCAGTGTATTGGGATTCTCAGAGATATTTCCCTTCAACTAACCGTTTGAGCCTCTATATAAGATTCTTCTGTAAATCAGTTGCAAAAAGAAGTTTAAGATGTAGATGAGATAAAAAATGCGACAGAGAGTTTTATTGAAAACTTTGCATCGAAGGCATTGCTGTAGATTTATACGGTTGCTACAGCTCAGTTAAAAAAAATAAAATGCACTATCCCAGTATTTTGGGAACGTCACAGATAGTTCCATTTAACAATTTAAGAATCTATGAATGTGAAGAGAAGAAAGAGAATCTCTCTAAGAAATGTGAATGGCTATCCATATGTAAATTAATATTTATGTATTCAAGCAAGAGTGTTTGATTCTTAGGAGGGAGAACAAATTGTCCATATGATGTTTAGTGTCATAAGATTATATGATAGCTAGATTCCAGAGATTAAATCTAAATTCATTCCAACCTCAGACCAGATAGTTACATTTTCTAAGCCCCTTATTTGAGGACGGGAATATTTTTCCTCCACATTGCAATAATATTTGACTTATGGATTATCCTTAAAGGAGAATAAATATAGTTTAAATATATGATTGTCTCGTTCATTATATATATTGTTACTTAGTGAAAGCTATCGGGCAAACCGAGAGTATCAAATTTGGGGCGTCATTTTGAGAATAAATCTAGATTTAGAAATTCCAAAAAATGAAGTTTCCAACCACAAATATACATTTTCCTTTTACGTAGTCATCTATTTCTCTCAACTTGTGGTTCATCATTGTGATTTTTGCTAAATTGAGAGATTTTATTATAATTACTTAAAATTCACGAATGGTTCAATTTTTTTTTTATGAGTCACCTAGATACTTGGACACACATTTCAATGAAGAATCTAATTAGAAGCACCACCTGTAATATGTTGGAAAATTTGAGGAACGTGTGATAATTATTGAGAAAAAAATATAGAAATATTTTTGTGCTAGAAGATGTGATATTATTCTTATTAGTTTTGAAAAAAAATATAATGATAGACAAAATCATTAAAATTTAGATTAGATTTCTTCCCTCTGAAAATATTTCTGTTATTTTTAATAGTAATGACTTTCTTAAAAATCAGAGAAATATACACATTCTTATATTAAAATATAATTTGTTACTTCAAAGCATAACTCAAAAATATCGAGATGAATAAAAGTAAACAATGATGAAAAGAAAATCTTATTAAAGTTGTATAAATATGTAAGATCCTATTACCAGTTTATTCAGAAAAGGAAATTCTTCAATAACTTGGCATTAGAAATATATAATTGAAAATATTTTACATTCCTAGCACAGTTTACATTTAAATATTTTCTTATATCCTACCATTTTATAAAATGGAAGAATATAAAAAAAGGAGTGTCTGGCGTTATAGCTCCAGACGGCGAAGTCACGCACAGCATGCTTCTTGCAAGCTTTGAATAGGTATGAAATTCAGCATATTTACGAAACTTCAATAGTTTATATATTGAATTTTAATGCATTTTTGGTTTACATTTTGTATGTTTTACTGATCCTTAGGAATGAACTAATATTGTGATACATGCGAGAAATTTTAATTCCACTTACAAAAAAATAAAACAAAAGTAAACTTTTATGCATATAGTGCAGTTTTAGTATAAATAAAGTTTTTTTTAATAGTTCAATCTTATTATATTTAAAGTTACAGGTTTCACATACGCACAAAAGAAGAAATTACATTTTCAGATAAAAGCAATGAATTATTCGTAAGTATATTAGTAAATTTATTAATGTTCTGCAATAAGTGTATAGTTTCAACCCTCCTACTCTACTAAAAAATAACGTTTTCCGTTATCGATCTATTGGCTCATGTCTGGTTTATATCTATTTTAGGTCATAAAAAATATTTTATACAAATTTATTTCATTTATTTTTGTGTTTATTAAAAAAATAATATTTTTTAAAATACTTTTTTGCAATTCCTTCATTACTCTTTATCTTGCTTCTCTGACCATTTAACCATCCAGTTTCTGTCTTATTTAAGAAGTTGTAATTATTTGAAAAATCAAGAATGAATAATTTTAATTACATCTGTATTATGCTTTACTTCCATATGTACTGATATAAATTTTAATGACAAGCAAGGAATTATTTTTTTGTACACTTTTGTATTCTCTTATCAAAGAAATGCTGAACAGGAACTTCTATTATGCATTATTTGATCTCTCTTTGGAGCACAATCTTTATACCTTTGTTTTTTGAGTGTCTTGATATTATTAGGTTTTCCAGATGACAATATTTTTCCTTATAGTTAATGATATAAGTTTATTTTCCTCGTAATAATGCCTGTTAAGTTTCGTCAGTGCTTTTCCTAGTTTCTTTGAATAAGGTTATCTTTTTAACAGTTTATGTTAATTGTAAAAAAAAAAAAAAAAAACCTTACATGCATAAAATCATACATCCTAAAATTACCTTTTGTATGTATGCTTGGCAGTTAATTTTTGTATGTATGCTTGGCAGTGAGTTATTACTCATAAGTATTTTACTTATCAGTAAGCATAACATAAACTATATTTGGTATCTATCCCTTCTCATCGGAAATTTTGGATTTTAGGAGCTTAATTGAAAAATGAGTTTTAGTTTTATTCTTTTCAACCTTTAAGAAGTATGAATATTATCCAGCGAACCCAAATAATGAAGAAAGCCCTTTTCATTCTGTCTCGAGAATAAAATAAAGTATCATATAAAAATTGAAAACTATGATTCTTTTGAAAAAGTATGAACATTAATATATGAAGTAACTGTATATCTAGACAGCATAATTGACATAAAGGGCTCAAATATTATATTGGAATTGCAATGTGTAAAAATTACCACTTAGCACTTGAACATAATGTATCACTTCTTTTATTTGTAACATATATCCATCGAATTTTAGGATGTGAACTGAATTCGAGATGCTGTAAGCGATTTCTCGTAAAACAATTGTCAAAGGTGAAATGGCACTCGCATGCTTGGAAATGTGCGAAAATTCATGCTTCGATGATCTGAAATTAGTGATATCGTTATAATTTTCCCTTTCTGACAACACTTATTTACCTTTTATGACTTTGCTGGTCAATAATTTCACTTTTGAAATAGTTCTTTACCACCAGTAACTCTTAAACTCGGATTATATAGTACACATGTTTTGCAAGAAAACTTTTACTTTAGATTTTGAAAACCTCTATTATTCTCTACAGTTTCAATAAATATTCTCAGAGTAGTAAGTGTGGTGAGTCTCCATACACTCCCATATATATAAACTCTAAAACATTCTCCGATGATTCTTAAATATTTTAAAATTAATTTAGAACGAAAAGCATGAAAATTACTAAATGAAAAACCATACAGTTAAAAAGAATAACTAAAAATCAAATAACAAATGTTATCAAATGTAAAAAACATTCTTCCCAAAATAAGCCAAATAATTACTTAAATACATATAAAAAAACAGATTAATTGAATATTTCCAAAATCACAAAAAAAAATCATTTTACATACTAGTTAAGAATCAAACTAATATAAAATATAGAAAAGTAAGAGAAAAGCAACAATAAAGAAGAAATAATATTTCCAAATTACGAATCTAACCACCACACTCCAGTGAATTACATTATAATAAGATGGTATATAAAACTGAAAATTAAGGAAAAATACAACAATAAACCAAAAAGTCAAACAACGAAAAAAAAAAAACGCTAAAAAAACAAAAGATATTCATTCAGACCTAAATATACTAATATAATGATAAAAATAACTAAGATATTTATACATATTATTAATTTTAACGTAAGAAAAAATATTACAATGCCACTAAGTCCCAGCGAACTCAAACATATTGAAGTTTATATAAATTACCGCACATACGTCACCTAGTTCTAATATGAGAAACAAATGAAACACTAAAACAAGCACAAGAAGAATGTAATTTCTTATATCTTTCATATCATCACAACATAATGGTACCAAAAATAATATTGTAACCAAAACCACCAAAATCCAACAAATTCAAGCAGGATGATTTCTTTAAAACTTCTTTAAATATCACAGTCATTATTCTACCAATAAGAACACACACACATGTATATACAAATACACCCAACTCTTATTTTTTACTCCATTTTTACAACGATTTTCGGAATTTCACTTAGTGTGTGTGTGTCATCAAATTTTCGATCGTTAATTTAACCAACTTCCCATCAAGCTAGAGCTTTGAAATTTTGGGAATCGTTCGTACTCGCCTAACAATGCAATATTTAGACATTTGCGACAAATTTTAACTAATATTTCAACAATTTTAATAAGTCAAAATATTCTTCCATCTCGGTGCTTTTAGGATTGAGGAAAAAATTTCTTTCCCTCTCTGGGAACACCGGGCGCTCCCACTCCACATGAGGTATCGTAAAACTAACAAAGGGGAGATAGTAAGGGTTGCTGACTTTCAGTCAGTAATCATTCGCAAGAAAGAAAGATTCCAATATTTGGCGCCGTGTCTTATAACAATAATTATTCTGAATTCTGGTCCCCATTTTTTTAATAGAATGACTTACAAACTACCAAATGCATGTTTGGATTTTATGAGTATTATTAATTTTTTAATGCTCTCACAAATGTCTCTTTTTAAGTAAATTTTAAAGTAAAAATTTTTTATGTATTTCACTTGATGTGTGTGTGTCATCAAATTTTCGATTGTTAATTTAACCAACTTCCCATCAAGTTAGAGCAGTGAAACTTTGGGAATCGTTCTTACTCGCATAACAATGCAATATTTAGACATTTGCGACGAGTTTTAACTAATATTTTCTTTAATAATGCCAACCAATTGCCCCACTTTAGTTGAGCCCAACCACCTGGAGCGATTTCAAAAATTAGCTCCAAACTTTGCGATTTTTTTTTGGTTGAACGTTAAGTCAGTAAAACGAAACAGAGTAGCCACATTTGGCAAAATACCGCTAAATGATTCTTGTCGCCAAGGGTGGTTGGGTTAAACTGCATTCTAACTATTTAATTTACCTGTTGAATTAATTAATTTTATTTAGTTTTAACGTTTATATATATTTTACTTGGTGCGTGTCTGTCTGTGTGTGTATCAGTGAGTCTTCAAATTTTCTATCATTAATTTAACCAACTTCCCATCAAGCTAGAGCTCTGAAATTTTGGGAACCATTCTTACTCGCCTAACAATGCAATATTTAGATATTTGCTACCAGTTTAACTAATATTTCAATAATGTTTTTCAATATTTTTCAATAATAATTTTAATATATAGCGTGGTGCCATCAATGGAAGATATATTGAACTACACAGAGTGAGTGAACTTAAAGACGAGAGAGATATGAGGTTTTTTTACAAAGTTTTAGTTAATATTTCAATATTTTTTTCATAAATAAACTTTGCCACAATTTAAAAACGTTATTTTAAAATACGTTGGTTTTTATCTCGAGTTATTTATTTTTTTTGCACAATTTGAAATAACACGGTTTACCAAAATTCTGTTTTACATGAATTTTTTGTTCCTGCACGATTAAAAAAAATTCTTTTAATTCTAATTTTGACAGTGTAATTAAAAGACGGTAGTTTTATGCCAACACATGTATCAGTGACTTGATATACTTCATGACTTATTTACTTTAAACTCAGACAGGCTTTCTAAAATGACTCGCATCTCATAATGTTAAGAAAAGAAGAAGTAGAATAGATAAGCGCAAATGCTGTCAAATGCTTTCTGGATAAACTAGCAAATATAATTTAACAGTGAGTTTATACTCCCGGTCAAATATTTAATGTCACTGAAGCAGGATTATTCTGGAAGAAAATGTCTAAAAGAACGTACATAGAAAACCCTGAAAAAATCAGCTGGTAGTTTTAAAGCGGCTAAAGTTTCGGTGACGATCTTGTTCCGTAGTAACGCATCTGGTGTTAAGATGTTAAAGCTTCTATTAATGAACTAATTTCTTATGTGATGAGCTTTGAAATGAAAGAACATTAAACAAGTTCCAGCTCATTTGAGAACGAGTAAAAAGGCATTCATGATGGCTGATCTGTTTCGTTCCCGAGGTCCAGAAATAAATGGAACAAAAGTTTTTGGAATTCAAAATACTTTTGTTCGTTGATAATGCACCCAGCCACTCAATTCTGGTTCATCCATGTATCCAAATGCTATTTTTACCCACTTATTCCACCTCGCTGATTCAGTCACTCGATTAGGGTATTATAGTAGCATTTAAAATGTGCTACATAAAGAAAATGTTTAAATATATTTTAGACTCAGTGGAAGAAAGAAATTTGACTGTTGTGGAAGCACGGAAGAGGTTACGATTATGGATAGTATTACACATGCTTCATTTGCCATTTAACAGTTAAGCCAATTGACCTCAAATGTTTGTTCAAAACACTTTTGCCAGCAGTTTAGTAGTACAAAATTATACTGCATGTTCTAAAATTATAACTATCAAATGTGAAGATTTTAACAACATGCAAAAGACTCATATCGAAGAATTGATGCTAGAAAATCCTTAGGATGAAGAAGACTTATTCGAGTTTATGATAGTTTATAATAATAAGATGTCGATAATGACACAGTCGATGGTGAAGCTCAGCCATTAACAGCTGATTTAATTCACGAAGGCTTAAAATTTGCTACAAGTATGGAACAACATTTCTTATTCATGGTCCTGACATAGATCATGCTTTGAAACTTAAGTTTTGTGAAGCAGAATATCAATAATTATATAAGAAACTTGAGAAACATAAAAAAATCAGCATTTAATAACAGACTTTATATGAACAAAAAAAATTCAGAGGTCGTTAATATCGAATTCTTCATTCGAATCAAAGCCGACAGTTTTGCTAGACATATCTAACACATATACTGATGATTACATTTTTTGTCCAGTTTGTAATAAATGTGTACGCATGTTATCAAGTAGCAATGATTAGTTGTCAGTTAGTAATTTTATTCTTAATTTTAATTTGAATTTTTATATGTGTGTGTTGCATGTACGTATTACATAGATTGAATTTTCATTGTACACTGATTAAAATTTTTTTGGAAATGAAAAGGAATTGTTTTTGTTTTATAGATATGTAATATGGATTTCATTATTACTTCTTTTGCACGATTTTTTTGGAAAATATGTAGAATGTTTTCATCTTACACGATTTCTTAAAGTTGTTTAACATATCCACAAATTTACCATACGACGCAAATATTTTTTACATGATTTTTTTTTGCATGGTTTCCCGAGGAACGTATGTACCATGGAAAAAAAAGAGTTGGGAATATATATATATATATATATATATATATATATATATATATATATATACAATATGGATTTTTGCAGATTAATTGAATTCGCGTTTTATTTGTACTATGTTTACTTTCTTTTTTTTTCTATGGTTGATTTTCTGAATTTGCTGATTTTTGGTTAGTTACCTCATGTTTTTTATTGTTATTCACTGAAGTGTGATGGTTGTATCAGTAATAACATTGTAAACACTTATTACTACTCCATTTTAAAATATGGAACAGTTTTAATTATACTATTTATAATAAATATTATTCTAAATTTAAGCTTTTCTTTCACTGGGATTTTTCTTATAAGTTAACTGTTTCTTAATAGATTTAAATTGTTTTAGTTTTAGTTTGTACATTATTTGTTAATTTAACTGTTATAACATTTTATATGAGTTGCATTAATATTTCTAAGTTTTTTTTAATAATTTATTTAAATATATAGTTTCTGTAATATGAATTTTTGATGAATATGCTTAGTTTTTTAAGTAATGTGTTATTTTGCGTTGTGAGCAGAGCACAATTTGCACTTCTCGTTTAATTTAAAGGTAAAGTAGCTGGAAACCAGACGCATAAAATCTGTCGAGGCTCTAAATCCTCCCGTAGAAAACTAATTAATCAATCTGATCTAAATGGATAGTGTATTAACTTAAGTCATGAAACTGTAGCTAAGCTGTATATTCAACTACAATTGATAGCCAATTTATAACAGTTTACTATGCCCAATACTTTACAGTTACTATTGAAGTGGGGTAAAATCAAAATATAAAATAATATACGTTAATAAAGAACACATCAAACTTTTGAAAAAATATGCTAATGGATTAATTATGTAACAAGAAAGTTATTTGACACACGGGAAAGAATAGTAATCTATGTATCTAAATAAAAAAAAACTAATGATAGATATATCCTAAATATTTTCAAGAATAACTACAAAGTATTAAATGGAAATATACATTGAAACATAAGCTTCACACTAATGATAAAATAATAATTTTATTTTTATTAATCAAATTATCATTTCAACATCTGTCTTTCAGTGATTAGTTGCTTAACTTATTTAGGAAACAATGAAACGTATACCATATTGAATAATTTATAAGCAATAAAGGAACAGCTAATTTAAACATCTGCAATTTTTAAAAGCCAAAAAAGGTTTTGTTTTAATCATATCCTGTCTGGATTTTCTTGCGATTCTTTTTCTCTTTATTGTATTTCAATGTTTTTGGTTAAGAACTGACTTGACTTCTAATCCCGTAATAAGGATTTCATTAGCTAACGCAATCGATTTTGTTTTACAAGTACGAGACAAAAAAGAAGGAAAGAAATAATACAATCTTTTCAAATTCGGTTCCAAAAACTTCTTGCATTTACTAACGGAGGTAACAGGAAATAAGTACTTGTTTCCCCTTTTCTGGTATAAACTAAACGTCCCTTTGATTTAGTTCTACACATGTTTACTAAGCATTTTTTAATCGAATATGTTCCAAGTAATTCTTAACACATGAACTTCTTTTTAATTTTTGGTTAATCATGTGAAATACAAACCGACATTATTTGGAATTTTCTAGAATCCGTGCCTCCTCCTACATTGAAAATAAAAATAGTACTTCTTTATTGGATTAAAATAGAAATATTAAATAAATCTAGTATTCAGATATTTTAGTAATTGTAAAAATTACCTTGTAAATGATTGTTAAAATTATATTTACTGAGATGCAACTTTCTGTAACTGTTTTTTGTTCTTCCAGATTGCTGATAGTATCAATTCCTATATAAAAAGGAATCCTGGGGGAAGAAGTGAAAAAAAAATGTTTCGGCAATGATATCTTAATTTTATTTTTATTGAAGTCAAACATTAGTACATAACACATCGATCAATAACTCCAAAGACTAACCCAGAGATGGCGCTCGTAGTAAACCAGTAACCAGGTCTTTCTAGAGTACTAACCTTTGCTTGAAACGTGTCAAAATTTTAAGTCGATCGGACCAGGAAAAAGGTTTTTTGAAGTGAAGTGAAAAAGGTTTTTTCCAAGTGGGTGCCGCGATTGCTTTCGATGGAACAAAAACAGCAACGAGTCGATGATTCAGAAAGCTGTTTATCGCTATTTACTCGCAACAAAAAAGATTTCTTGCGAAAAAAAAAAAAAGAAAAAGATTTGGAAAAGCGTTGGAACGATTGTATCACCCTAAAAGGTGATTAACAAAAGGTGTTATGTTGATGAATAAAAAAAATTTTTGCAAAAAAAATGTTTTTTCAATTTTAGACTCGGGAGTTATTGATCGATGTGTTATGTTTCCACAGCAATATAATACCACAACAAATCCTTTACCTATATTTTATAACGTAATCTGAAATGGGAGACTACAATGCTAGTGTTTCTGAATTTTGCGCTTAATCAAATAATATTTAATGCTCATTGTCTCTTTGGGCAAATGAGAGAATATTATATACTAAGAAAATTTGGAGAGTAATGTGGGTTAAAACTGAATGAAATTATTGCATTTTTGTGTTAATTTAACCATTATGCATCAATGACACATTGGTGTTTTGGTTGTAAATTATTTGGGAAAAAAGAGTATTTTATATATATGTATGTTTATTAAATAAAGTTCTTTAAATATGCATACAATTATAAAATTCCTTTGATTACATATCAGTATGTAATGAGTTGGAATGTAATATTTGTCTAAAAGTATTATTTTATCATAATTTTAATTATAAATATTATCCTTCCCTTTGATAATACACCTCAATTGTTTCGTTAAAAAATGTGCACTATTGGTATGTATCTATAAAGTTTTTAATTTTATAGAGAAACATATACATCTTTTGAACAAGAAAACACGTTTTTCTGATTGCTTAAAATAATTTTAAGAAACCTATTTTTATTATTTTTCCTTTAATGTACCATATGTTGGGAAATCCATGACAATTTGAATAGTTAATACTACATTATTTCTTTCTCTCTCTCTCTGTGTCAAAATTTCAATAAATTATGTTTCAAAAAAATTCCCCTCACTTTTGTAATTTTTAATGTGAACAAATTTGTAAGTAAAAGCAAATTGCTTCTCAAAATGTTAACAAAATTATGGAATAATTTTCGCAAGATTAGTATCATTACTTTTGCATTTAAGATAAAGTGATTTTATAACTTATTCCATATTTAAATATTCTTTAAAAAAGACATTTAAGATAAAGTGATTTTATAACTTATTCCATATTTAAATATTCCTTAACAAAGACATTTATAACAATAGCTGCTCTTTTAAATTTCAATATTAACAATTTGTTTTTAATGAATTTTAATGTGGTTGGATTATCTATCAGAAATTCGATATTTCATAGAAAATAATTATAATATCGCCCCTTTTTATAATTATACGCATTCATCTTCAGATAGATAAAATATGTTCAATATTTAAAGGGATGTCTTTAAAGCTTAAAAATAAAACATTTAGCCCTAAAGTTTGGTAAGTTTTCAATTACACTACAATGAACTTGAAATTATTTCATCAGAATTTGAAATTGCTTAGCCATTAGTACTGAATTAAATTTATTTTAATGAGTTCAGCTAACATTTTATTATAATCTATTTCTTTCAAACATTAGTTAAACTAATAATGTCTATTTGTTACGGCAATCAAGAGGTTTTGAAATTTCTGAAGTATGTATTTTAGAGCAATTTAACATCTTGATCAATTTTAAAATTTTGAGTGAAATTCAGTACTTCAAAACTATATACTAATCATTTAGTAAAAAACATCATTTTATAAGATTGATTGACATGAGTATTTATATTATTTATTACATTAGAAAAGTGTTGTTTATTGTGATAAAAATACAATTTATATTTTAAATCAACATATTCAGTTACTTTATCTCTTAATTTTATATGCATATTTATCAATACTTAAATTACTCGTACATATTATATTACATTTTTAAGGTAATATTTTATTAATTAATAAATACTGTTTTCTCTTAAGCAGCGTTTATATTTTTTCTTTTATAACGTTATTAATTAAGATATTCTTAAATTTTAATGGCTTACAAATGTGGACCTAAGAAATATTTTTACAAATCTAAATATTTAGAAATAATTAGGCGTAAAAAAGAGTTACTGCCTAAACATGTAACTGAAATTAAATAAAAAAAATAGTGAAATAAAAAAATAAAATCAGTTATTAGAGTTACATTAATAATGAATTTTTAAAAATCCATTTTTCTGTCAAAAAACTTCTTAACACTATCTTATTGGTTCTTGTAATAATTTCAGTGTTAGTTGTTCATTATGTTATATTCATTTTCTTATGCTCAATTTTATTTATTTCTTAATCAAATGTTTCAAACAGTTAGAATTTTTGAATTAAAATAATTACCCGAGTTCAACGTACTCAGTTAATTAACTAAATTTAAGTTTGTTAATTACCTGAGTTTTAATACCTACTCTAATCCTGTGTTTTAATGTGTCTACACTTTTTATAAAAATAAAACACTTTTACTCTGCGTTCAAATATATTTTAAGTGCCAACTGTATAACATTGTCTTAATTATCTATGAACTATTTGTTTTAAACTGTGAGAGTGCAAGAAAATTTTGAATAAAAAACTTTTACTGATAATTTGAACTTAAAAGGAGAAAAACAAGTATGACTCTGGCAGGTATAGCGAAAATGTTAATTATTTATTTTTGAATTAATAAAAAATCATTTGAATTAATAAAAAAATCATTTGAATTAATAAAAAA
>BMAW01129390.1:0-15763 GCA_019974015.1 Nephila pilipes | reverse complement strand
GAATTATTTATATATTTTTTCTTACATCTAACAAATTCATTCTTTTTATAAAACATCATTGTTATCTTAAATATTTAAATAATGTAATTGAATACATTTAATCCGCACGAATTTCTAATTATTACTTATTCTCTCGAAATTCTAATTATTATGGAAAAAACTAATTTATTTATATTTCTTGCAAATAAAATCAAAATAAAAAAGACAATAAATTTATATACTCAAGCAAATTATATGGCACAAAATTGTATCCAATTTATATAAATTTTTTTCTGTGAAGATAGCAGATAATAAATATCAAATATCATCAGTCCATACAATGACAAAAATAAAATCGAAATGAATTTTCATTTACTTTAAGATAATACGACATACTGCAGACAAAGGCATAACAAAACATTAACAAAAGTGTACTTAAATTCAATAAAGAATTGCGTGTTCGATATAATTACGTATATTGACTATAATATAACATATTACATAATAAGGGAGGAAAGGATTCTTAGATAGGAGTAAAAAAACAACGCCAGACACAATAATTACAGAACTGATAATATTCGCAAGTTATTTTAATTATTGAAAATAATCATTTGAATTTTAAATATTTAAAAATAGTGTGCTATCACAAAAGTGACAAAAGTTATTTTATTAATGATAGACACTATTTTAAAATATAAGCTAAACAAATGTTTTAGTTAAATATAGGATATTAAAAATGATTGCATATTGTGAATTCTAGCAGGCAAATGAGTGTTTTAGGCAAATAAGTGTTTAATTTAAATATAGAATATTGAAAATGACATCGTATTGCGAATTCGAAATACCCTGAAAAATATATTCTGGAAAAGTCTGCCGAAACTTAACAGCATAGTAAACATTATTTGTAGACTTAATTAAACTTCAGAATTTTGACACATATAGAAATATCAATATTTTCTGCAATAATATAAATTTATAACTTGCTTGGGAATGAATCTTTATTTAAAAAAATGAAATTAGGTAATAAGTAATAAATGCAAATTAGATAATTAATGACTTTCTTAAAATTAGATAAGTAATAAATTCAATGTGTGATAAAGTAGAATGTTAGAAAGATAACTTATTTTTTGCTAATATTTTATGAAAGCTCTGTAATGCATAACTTATACATTTTTGTTAAAAAATATGCAATCTATAACAAAAAAACGATGCACCTAGAAGGAGTTGTCCGATGGACACAGAAATTGGTGGATAGAAAGATTATGCACAAAATAAAAAGTGATTAAAATTTCAGAAAATTTATTGACTTATTTAAGAGTTATATAGTTACGAAATAACGAGCTCAAGAAGGTGTTGACCCACCTGTAGCCTGGATGTAAGCTACCACACTACATGGCATAGAGTGATAAAGCTCCCTGATGGTGTAATGCGGTATTTCTTGCAAAATTTGCTCCAATTGTCAAGCTACATCTTTTGATAATCCCTAGTAAATGCAGTTATCTTTTCATCATATCCCAGACATGCTCGATTGGAGGGAGATCTGGCAGGCCAGGGAAGTGCTTGTAAAGCTGTAAGACAGTTCATAGCAACAGATACCATATGTGGGCCTGGCATTAACTTGCTGAAAAATAAGGCCTGGGTACTGAAAAAGGAAAGATAGCAAAAAAGGTCTCGGAGTGTAACCGATGAGCTGTTAGTGTACCTCTAATGATGATTAAAAGTGTCCTGCTACCAAGGGAAATAGCAACCAGACTATAACTCTTGTTTGAGGGCCTTTGTGGCATGCAATAGTGAAAGCAGGATTGGAATCCTGCCCTGAAAGTCTCCAGACTCGTCTTCGATGATCGTCAAGACACAGTTGGAAGCGGGACTCGTGACTAAAAACTATACGTCCCCAGCCAGCATCAACTTCATGGAACCAAACACCACTGCAATCTAGCTCGACAGTGTACAGGCGTGAGTGGCAGGTAGCGTAGCGGTTGGTACGAGCGTAGATTCATCAGCCAATTGTGGTGGACACTTGAGTGCGGGTCACACGTCTTATGGTTAATAACGATGAATCATGCGTTGTGACAGCTGACCCGACAATCACTCTGTCTTCCCGATTTGCTATGGCCGTAGGCTGACCACCCATTCTTCCCAACATCTTCTAATCGCCGCATCGCTTCGACCCATATGACGAGCGATTCTCCGATTTCCCAACCTGCTTCTTTCAATCCAATGATATGACCACTTTCAAACTCTGACAGTTGCTCTTAATGAGCTTGAATCCAGCGAGAAACCTTTTTTAAGTCGTTGAAAGGTATCCTAAATCTCAGTTCAACAGAAAATGTGACAATTAGACTGAGAATCGCTTCTTACATGCATCTGCTGAGTGCGCAATTTCGATGCGCTGTAGCTCCCACTATTCATTTATTGGACACCAAATTTTAACCATTTGCATTTTCAGTCGAAATATCTTTGCATACGAAATTTCATTACAACTGGGCAACTCTTCCTTCGTGCGTGTTTTTTTTTATTATTTATTTATTGAGTGTATAAGGCCTAGTATCCTATTTATACCATATTTCACAAATATTTTTTATATTAACTATTTATCTGTAGAGCTTCTAAAATATATTCTATAGTTAGTTAGGTCACTCCCACAATGGTAGTATCTACAATTCCTGGGGCATAGGCAATAATATCCTATTACAAACAGATACTAAAAGGATAAAAAATTCCTTATTAATTACAAAAGAGAAATATTTACAATTCTTAACGACTACTATATATCATGAAAATTCATCAAAATCTAATTCATTCTAATAATCAAATATCTAATAATATTTAATTCATCAAAATAATCACGTAGTGATAAAATAGTTTTATTTAAGTTTCATAGAAACATTTTAAATGTTCTATATTTTTCAATGACACAAGCAATATAGATAAAAATAGCCAACTTTAAAACCAGAAAAATACGAACAAAAATGCAATAGTAAGATACAGAGAACTTTTTAAAATATAAGAATTGTATTCTAGAAGACGATTTTAAGCGTTATGCAACGTAATTTACAAAATACTAAAATAAATAAATAAACTGGTTATTGAGTTTTTGACATCAAAAACTCTCTCACGATATGAGCAAATCAATTTGATTATGTATTCTTATGTGTATCTTTTACTTCTTTATTTATGTAAAAGCAAGAAGTATTCATGAAGAAATATTGTCAAAGTGAATGTCTTACACCCAGTGAGATATCATTTTTTCTTCAATATATTTCCTCCATATTATAATAAGGGACGGATCTTAAGCGTATCAACTTGCTGCAATTGAATTTATCTCTCTTTGTTATAACTTATAAAAAAACTGACGCACAATGAAGATACTCATAGAATAATTAAGGAACTTAAAATTGAGATATTTCATAAATCCTGATAATCCTTTCATTTGCTTAAGAAGAATGCTTAATTTCTTTGTCATTATGGAAACGTTTATTGGTTTATACTTTCATTTGATCTACAGTTTGAATTCGTAAGAATATGATATATATGAAATAATAAGTGAATTATATAAGCCAATTTACGACACTTTTATCTGTTTTAAAACTCATTTTTATGCAGGAATTTTCGTTATTTTTTATACACAAAACTAATTTTCTTCTTTCTTTTTGTAATGCATTCTGCTGAAAAGAAATGAAACTTATTATTTGCTATATATTTTGTGCATGGCTAAGACAAAGTCATTCTAATTTTTTGTCACTATTTGGCAATATGAAAAATAAATATTTTTCTTGAATTAGTTACAATTTTACAATAAAAATACTTTTACTGAAAGTAAGACTGAATTTTACTGCATTATTATTAATGTTAATATACCTAAAATTATGCGAAAATCTAACCAAAGGTACCTTTATTCACAATAAATAAATATATAATACATTTTAAATAATATTTATAATTAATTCTTGAGAAATTATGAGTATTCATAACGTATTGAAATTTGGAGTAGCCATAGTAAAAAGTGCACTAATGATCGGCAGAAACTTTCTTTCATTCAAAATAATTACCACGTTAAAAATTTAATAGAGAATGTCTTAAAATTTTACATCATAGCAAATTTATCGCAGAGAAGTAAATTTTCGGAATTCCGAAATCAATTTAAAAGAAATATTTTTAAAAGAATTGAATTCTTAAAAAGTATTATTTGAGAGCACTGATATATCATTAAAATTTATGACATGTTCCTACTTTTGAGAAATTGTTCAACGCAAAAGTAATTTTACGTCATCTTGTTTTCTTTTTTAGTCTGTGATACGTTAAATGAAAGTCGTTAAATATATAAGGGTTGTTAAAGTGTATAACATTAAAAAGGCACTAAGTTTAAAGAAAAAAGTTCCCCTTTGAATTGTGATAAGGACTGATATCAATCAAAATCAATTGATCCGAAAGGTTATGCGAAAACGCAAGAATGTAAGATCAATGTCTCTGTTCGCAATCCTAAAATGAAATAATCCAATTAACTAAATACAGTTTTATTTTAAAACTTTTATGTCCTGCTTCAGGAAGAAATTTAATGATATGATAATGAGTAATTTTTTCAAAAGGAACTATACAGATGTATTAATTTAGTTAATAATACCCGTTTTGTGATATTTTATGAATAATTTTCCTTTAAGGAGGAACTTCTCTAATTTTAACAAATTAATTTATAATTTTTAATTGCTCTGATAAACTAAAATTAATGTTTAAGTACAAAGTCAAAATATAATTTTATTTCAATACCACTCAATAATTTCTAAACTGCGTAATGTGATAGAATACATTAGATCTTATGGGTTGTCCTAATTACTAGATATGAATGTGTGAGTATTCATTGAATCTCTCATTAAGCTGTTTACTATTATGAAGCAAAATGCTAGTCTCTTCAAAATGTTACAATTCAGTAAATCCGTAAATCAGACCAATCAATTTTTTCAGAAATTTGACTTGTTACTTTATTAATAATTGACTTTTTTCAGTGTTAGATATGTTCCAAATAAAGTTGAATTACGACGATCGTCTTTCATTATTTAATTCTATTGCCAACGTTCTTTCAAATCAATAATTTTTTGACGTTGATCGAATATCTGTAAGAACTATACAAAAAAACTTAATTAATCACTAAAAAACGATAAGGTCGCATACCCACTCGAATCTTAACTTCTTAATTATGATTAACTAATAAAGTTTTAGCTTATCGATGCACTAGTTCTTATTTAAAGACTTCTAAATAACAGTAACTTCGTTAATTCTCCCATTCACTCCCAGCGTATCATATGCGATACGCTCTCGTTTGCTCTCCTGTGCCCAGCGTATCGCAATAGATACACTCCGAGAATGCTTGCTGCAGACCAACGTATCAATAAACATACGTTTGATGGGAACGTTTTATTTGATTTTTTTTAATGTTGCTATATGGCGTTACAATAACGCGAAATCTATATAAATAGGTTATTTGGAGTGTTGACCTTAGTGATTAGGGCATGGATTTCACTTCCGGCTATCAGGAGGGAGGTAATTGTTAAAAACACGTGTTGCGGTGCGGCTCTTTAAATGTAATGACATGATTTAAAGAGTGCACTATATTCGATTTACTTTTTTCTTTCTTTCTTGCTTCTTAGAAGTTCAAAGCAGAATCTATGGAGGTTAGGGCTTTTAGTAACAGATGCTCTCAGCAGTTCGTTTCATTAGGTCGTTTTTTATTTGTAGCGACAGTCATGAGGAAAAGAAATTATTTATCTGATGAATTATTATTTAGTTAATGAATGAATCTGATAGCGATGTTAGCAAAAATAAACTAAATATGTATATAGCCATTAAATGGGGGGGGGGAGATAGAAAAGATGTGTCCTTTGCTCAAAATCTTGCGGGAAGCGTGAAAAATTGACAAAATATGTGTGTAAGACATGCAATGTTAGACTATGCATTGAAGAATTTTTTTTCATAAAAATACCATACTGAAAAATAAGGTTCATTTTTATATCTTAATATTCCATGTAATGGTACATCATTACATCATGAAATTAATGTAACAAATGTAAATATAGTTTGTATTTTTGTAAAAGATATGAATTTTTATTTCATAATTTTATTTAAGAAACATGTAATTTTAGATTAAATCTTTTTTCCTTCGCATGTATTAAGTTTAATGCATTTTAAATAATATATGCAAAAACCAAAATATTCTAATGAATAGCCGATTTTGGAGGAATTTTTTTTGTGATTTAGGTTTAATATATAAAATCGTTTGAGCACAGCGTGACACTCCGCGATAAGAAACCGCGTGGCAAGAGAAGCACTTCTTCTATCTCCCTCCGGTAAAGGGTTATTACTCAGACAAAGAAACACTTCAATATAAAATATAAATTACCATGTACAATTTAATTTACTGATACCTATCAGTCTATCATGATGTTCTATTATTCCTTCATTTTCCTTCATTTCTATTTTACTTATATATCTCTATCTCTAATTCAAAATTCACTGCACTTCTTCTTTTAAACTAGTTTAACTAATCACGTTTCATTTTGGTTGGGACAATCAGTTACTATGTTATATCTAAAATATTTGATAGAATATGTAGTCATATAGAGAGAAGGTGAAAATTTTGTTGAGAAAATTTATAATTTTGTTAAAATTTAATATTAAGCACTCGTAACATAAATTCTCTCTTGCGCTTTCATTCAAATTTACATATACTTCCCTTTTTCACTGTGTATAATTTGACCTTTTTTAAGTCATTTCTCATATGTTCTTGAACAAAAAGAATTAACTTAGTTCGTGAATTATATCTCACTCATAAGAGGTTAATAAATATTTCATTAGCTTTATGAAACTTGCATCACACCCATAAGAACTTCAGAAAAAAATATCGTTATAAAAATTCCAATCGTACTTGGATGTATGAGTGGGAAAATAAACCCAACTAAAAGGATAACGACATATGACGCTTTATTCACAAATATTCAGTACGGCACACATGTAGCAGAGCTTGGACAGTAACAGCACAAGCAGAAATTAAAATACGTGTATAGATTAGCGCCGCAGCAAAAATAAATACAAACTTGTACAGATCAACAATACAAACAGAAACAAAAGAGAACTTGTAATAACTTGCAGTTTACCATCTTACTAGTCGCACTAAGGACAAATCTCTTCAATATTGCTTAGCACTTGAAAAGCAGACTCAAAAGACAGATTACTCCACCTCAGGCTCTCTGTAAATCAAAACTTGTTCCGGCCAGGTGTAACGTTACAGGGAAAATTCAGGAAGAATAGGTAAATTTCTTCCCATTCGATATTTCACCAAGATTCCAGTATTTTCCGGAATCATCAATTTGTCTCCGATGTCACCAAGCCAAGAAAATTGTTGCTAAATCCGTTGTCAAGGTAAAGGAAACTTTCCTTTATTGACTGATGAAATGTCTGTTAATATCTCTTTTCTTTCATAAGTAAACTATAGTAGGGAAACATCCTCTTGGTTTCGTAACAAAATTAAAATATTAAACATGCATTTTTTTCTCTCTCAGTCGCAAGCATTGAGGATGAAAGATAGATTTAACACATAATATGCGTCAAAATATTAAAAAAAAGTTTTCTATACTTTTAAGAACTTTAAGTGTTTTATATATTATTTCTGCGGCCTGAAATATTTCAAAATTTATCATTGTAATGAATATAATATCGACACTAAATGAATTATAATAAAAATAAATTATAATTAAAAGCATGGCAACGATTTCATGTATCATTAATAAGTACAATTTACTTGTGTTTCTAACATGATTTGTTAAGTAAAATGTTTCAGAATATTAAAAATTTTCTCTTAAACATTTTGAAATGTAAGCATAAAATATATCAAAAACCTTTTAGTCGTATATATCTATAACAGATTTTATGCATTTTGACATTCTTAATATTAAACTGTATAATAACTGTGTACCATTTTACGTTTATTTTTGAAAGTTATTGTTTGGAACTTACACTAAGAATACAGAAACAACTGTAGTAATCTTCAACTTGTCATTCTAGAAGTTTATTTTATTTTTTCTTTTTTAATTTGAAGAACAAACTATCGATGATTGCATATTTCCAGTTCATTTGTAATTTTTCATTTTTGGTTGGAACGGGATGAATAAAAAAACCAGTATTTCCCTTCACTTAATCCATTTGAAATATAATTTATGATTTTTAAAACTGTTTGATGTCATCAGCAATAGTTTTCCTCTCATAAACTCTTTCAAACTTTGATTATGGAGAACAATACATTAATCACAGTGATTCAAAATAAAACAGCAGGAATCTTGAACAAGTTGAGCAGAATCATTATTTTATTGAAAAAGCGTTTACTGTAGATAAATGTTAACAATTTAAAAACATATTTTACGCCTTTTAAATTTATTAGAAGAGAAAGAACATTAATCTTTGCTAGTGTAAGAATTTATATATATATATATATATATATATATATATAACCTAAATTTTACTGTAATCACCCACAGGTACATGCATACATAAATGCAAACACACACACACACACACACACACACATATGTATATATATATATATATAGTAATATGTATATATATATATGTAATATATAAATATATATATATATATATGTATATATATATGATATGTAATATATATGTAACTAATATGTATATATATATAATCAACTTTCTTTATATATGTATATGTATATATATATAATGTATATATATACATATGTATAAATCTTATATATATACTGTATATATATATATATAATGTATATATATATATATATGTATATATACTATGAAATGTATATATTATGTATACTATATATATATATATACTTTATATAATATATATATATATATATGCTATTATATATATATGTTAACTTCACCCAGAGCCTGCCTCTAAAACGTTCATTTGTAAAGGGAGAGAGAGTGTGATGTCACACACGATCCTCAGACAGTTTCTGACCGAATCTCCATGAGAGGAGCTGTTGTAAACGAGCATTGGCAAGTAATGTAATAAATGTGTTGTTGTTATACAGCCCGATGTGTTTTTTGTCTAAGGACAACCGTGAACTGAAATCTGAAGTATTGATGTTTGGTTTTAATAGTGATTAGTTGAATGGTGTAGTATTATAACATTCAGAAGCGGGATGTTTGTTTGAAGCTTACGGTCAGACTGACATTTCTCTGAGGAGAACCGTGCAAAAGAAAGTGAGACTTTAACCTACCGGAACTGTAAAGAAAAATAATGCTAAGAAGTGATTTATTTTAAAATATAACAGAAACAGGGTTAAAAAATGTCGTACCTCTCGAGGACAATAAAAGTGACTTAATCGAGCTTGCGCTCAGATTTGACAGTGTCCCTTCGGATACTACCTGTATGTGGCAATAGGGACATTATCATAAACCATTCTATGAAGAAGTTAGGAAGGTCTCGAGAGGATAATTGAAGATAGAGTTAGAAAAGAACAAAGGTTAGAAGGAGAGGATTGAACAAGGTTAGACAAAGATGGAGATGGAGGTGAACTAAGAAAATTAAGATTAGAAAAAATTAATAATTAGAAAACAATAGAAGAAAAACAAAAGAAAAAATCAAAATTACCCCATGAAAAAGCAATTTCAGCCTCAGCAGAAGGAAAGTTTGAATCTGGAGTGAAAAAGGGACGAAGTTTGCAGAAATTCAGAAGGAGAATGAAAAAATTACGAAGCGGGGTTACAGGATACAGTATTGAAGAAAAGCAATGAAGTGGTGATGAAGACCTTCAATCTCAACAGGAAAAGTTTGGGGTCTGAACCGAAGAATAAGAACAATTATCTAGAATCCAGGAACATAATGAAAGAGTAACGCAAACCATACAGGAACAAAATGTAGTGCTCAGAGGAGAAAGAAAGAAGAAGTTATTAGCACCAGAGTGCTACCAGTGATAAGAAAATTCTGGGGAGGTGTGGAAAATACTGAAAGGAAATAAAGACGGAAAAAGACATGATGTCCAAGAAGCATTCCACGTTTAGAAGGACAAAAAAATTAACTGGAGCTCAAGAAGTGAGAAGATTTTAAGGATGATGCAGAGATATTCCCATTGATGGAAAGAGGAAGCAGAGTTCTTCAAAAGTGATTTATACCAAATCGATACAGTTGGGAGAAAGCTAAAGTTTTGCGACAGATTAAAGATGATGGAATAGAACAGGGGGGTTAGCCAGTTCCCCTCACCAAGAAAAAAAGATCTAATTTAAAATGAAGGGAGTGATTTCAACATAGGAAGAAAAACAATAAAAGACCATAAACATTTCCCGTACCGTGAAAGAGTCTACCAAGAAACATGTTTTGGGAACAAACATCGCATTTAGAAAAGTTCCGTACAGACAAGTTCAGCAAAAAATGAAAGAAAAGAGATATCGAAGACTCAGAGGAGGGGTCCCCTCTCAAAGCGAAAGGAAGCACGTTGACCCTAGGGTGTCTAGCTTGGTACTTCACTGGGGACTGGGTCTCCGTTCCCCAGTAGTAACAAGAGATCAGGGACACCACCTGCAAGTTACGCAGCTGAAGAAAAAAAAAGAGAGAGAGAGTGAGCAGGGGCAGAAACAGACCCTACTCCCCCAGCTGAAGCAGTGAGGAGAAAACTCCACTTACTTATTCAACCAGAGGTTATGAACGTGGACACTTATTGACAAGAAATTTCAAGGAAGGTCAGTGCACTTCAGGGAATGTGTTTTCTCAATCCCTTTAGTTCAATGGGTGAGAATTTTTTTATTTTCCTTTTAGAGGGAGCTTTGCTGTGACAAACAAGGGACTATAAACTATTATTTTACAAAAGACAGAAACAAAAGAGCTTAAATTATTTTATTAGAATTAATTAACAGTTATTTCCTCATGGAACATTAGAATATCTTTAAGGACTGAGTATTTAAGGAACTTAATTTGATTATCTTCGAAAAAAAAAACTATTGATTAGATATTTATTTTTTTAAGATGTATTTATTTTATTTAGTTTTTGACAAGGATAAGTAATTTTAAATATATCAACGATGTTTTATTTTTGATTTCATTATTTTGAAACAGAAATTATATATTTTGTATAAGAATTTACAAAAGTTAATGGGCTATTGCTAGCACGGAGTGTTTATGGATTAAACGGTTTTGAATCTTAAGTGTGCCAACAAATGTTTTTTATGTTTATGTGATCTTTATAATTAGAAAGGAGAATAATTATTTCAAGGTAATAAGCAGACAGGTAACATTTTGTAATGATGTAGGAATATTTTATTATATTTTGTGAATATTTAGGAATATAATTTTGTAAGGATTTTTTGGAATATATTGAATTAGGAATGTAAAGATTTAGGGATACAATTTTGTAATGATTTATTTTGTAAAGGATTTGTTAGGGAGTGCTTTGTGAGATATAAGAGAATGTGATTTTTACAATGATTTGGAATGATCTTTTTGTAGAATTCTTAGATTTGTGTTTGATGATTATGTTAAAATTTCTTTGTTTCATGTGTGAACCTTTTGAGCTTATAAGAGTTAAGCATATTCTATGAAAATAGAATATCGAAAGGAGAATTGATATTTTAAATGTAGAAATTAAAAGGACGAAAGAAGAAAGAAATTAATATTTACAATATGTATGAATTAACATTTGTAAGGGATACAGATATTCGATGGTGGAAGTATGAAAATAGTATTTGTTAGATAAGAGAACTTTTTTAAATTTGTTTGTAGGTAATCGATACTTGAAATTATATTTGATAAGAAAAATATGTGTATAGGTTCAATATTTTAAAATATGAATTTTGTGGTGATATCTCGATATGAATGTGTTTATGTAATTTTTTTTTTTAAAAAAAAAAAGAGAATTGATAATGTATGTAAGCACGCTAAAAGATGTTGAGAAGTAGTATTTTAAAGTGCTGAGGTAATTTTTAATTATTTTATTTATAAGGAAAAGAAATATGTTGAACTATATGATAACTAAGATTGTTTTTTTGAAGCCTTAAATCAAATTATTACTTAGAGGAGAAAGATTTTCTTTATATATGTGCGTTGTGGAATGAAGATAATTTGTTGTGAAATGTAGATATAAAGTGATTATGTAAAATGATTTGTGCATGATTATTGATATTTTATCTGTATACGGTAATTGATATTGCTATTTTAAGTAATTGAAGATTTAGGATGTTTATTTGCAATTATCGATACTTGCTATTTTAAACATTTGAAGAATTTAAGTATTGATGTTTGGTGTATAATTATTGATATTTGCTATTTTAAGCATTTGAAATTTTAATTATCGATGTTTGTGTACAGTTATTGATATTTCCATTTTTAGGCAATTGAGGAATTTTAAACATTGATATTTTGTGTATGATTATTGATATTCGATATTTTAAGTATTTGAAATTTAAGTAATGATGTTTGTGTGTAATTATTGATATTTGCTATTTAAGTATTTGAGGAATTTAGAAAGCATTGATGTTGTGTATGATAATTAATGGTTTCGAACCAGCCCATCAGTTATTAATGATTTTTTTTTATTGTTAATTGGAACTGCACAATTAGGACAATTGTATATCCCAGGAATGGCCGAACTGTTAGCTTCCTACTTAGAGCCTGCACTCTAGAGGGGCGTTCATTTGTAAAGGGAGAGAGAGTGTGATGTCACACGTCCCCTCGAACGAGACGACCCGAATCTTTCAAACGAAATAGAATATTATGCAATAAATATTGTTGTTGTTATACAACCCACATTTTTTGTCTAGGACAACCGTGAACTGAAATCTGAGAATGATTGATGTTTGGTTTTTAATAGTGATTAGTTAGTTATTGAGTGGCAGTATTATAGCATATATATATATATATATACTTATGTATATATATATATATATAATGTATATATATATATAGCATATATATATATATATATATATAGTGTATATATATATATATATATATACTTACTCTTTCTTTTATATATATATAGCCATCGATGTTAAATGTGGCCAGCCAATAACCCAGCAGCCATGATGATAACAACTGTGGCCAACCGGCAGCAGCCAACCATGTGTATGAGTGACGTGGCAGCAATGTGTATCCCTTGATGACGTATAATAATAATAACCAAGCTGTGTGTGTGATTGACATAACTGTGTAATAATGGCCAATAATAACTCAGCAGCAACCAGCCAGCAGTAATGGCCAATATTGTATTATGGAGTGATGGCAGCAATGTGTGTAACAATATTAGCCAACAATGAGCCAGCCAACTGTGTGTGGCCAATAGCATGTAATAATAATAATAACATGACAGCAATGTCTGTATGGAAGCCAGCCAGCCCAGCCAGTGTGTAGCCTTGGCCCTTCAGCAGCAACTATTCTAGCTGTATGTGATGTTACATGTCAGCAACCAACCAGCCAGCTGGCCAATGATAATAATAAGCCAATAGCTAACCATGATGTTGGCAATAATGTGTGTGTGTACAACCATGATCATGTATTAACCAAATATACATGTGGCCGGCAATGGCAGCCAACCAGCCAACAACCAACCATGATCGATGGCCAAACCAGCCAATGAACCAGCCCAATGTGTGTAATGACAATAGCCAATACAGCTAGTAATGACAATAGCCATGTCAACCATGTCTGTATGAAGTGTGTATATGATGTGTCCAACAATGGCCAGCAATAATAATGTAATGGCCAGCCAACCAATAATATGTGTGTCAATGTTGTGTATGATGTTGGCTTCATGCAGCAGTGTGCAGCCATGTGTGTGGCCAATAACAGCCAGCAATAATAATAGCCAGCGTGTGTGTATGTGATGGCTGTGTAATATGATGTGTAAAACAATATTAGTAGCCAGTGTGCAGCCAATAGCCAACAACAGCCATCTGTAACAATAACCAGCCAACCATGTATGATGGCCAATAATAGCCAATAATGACAGCTAATAATAATAACAACAACAACATGTGTGTATGATGTTGTATGCGTAATAGCCAGCAGCCAACATGTCAACAGCAACCAACCCAATATTGTGTATGATGTTGGCCAGCACAATGTAATAGCCAGCCAGTAGCTGGTAATAATAATAATAATGTATAAAGAGATGTGTGTGGCAGCCAGCTGGCAGCAAGAAATTGACTGTGGCAGCCAGCCTTGTATGACTGTGTGTCAGCCAGCCAGCCAACCAGTGTGCAGCCAATAACTATGGCCAGCAGCCAACCAGCCTTGATGGCTGTGGCAAGCATGTGTATGATGACGTAGCCATCAGCCAATAGCCAGCCAGTGTGTGGCAATACAGCCAATGTGTGATGATGACAATGGCAATAAGCCAGCCAGCCAGCCAACATGATGTTGACAACCAGCCAATACAGCCAGCCCAGCCAGTGTGTGTATACAGCCATGTGTGTATGGAAATGACCAGTAACCAGCTGTATGATGTGTGTATATGTATAGCCCCATGAGTAACAGTAACCAACCATGGCAACCCAGCAATAACCCATGTAACCAGCCAATAACCAATATGTGTAACAGCAACATGTATGTATAATTCAGCTGTCAGCAACAATGTGTATGATGGTAACCAGCCAATAACCCAGTAACAATGTAACTGTAATGTATTATGAGTGACGTGGCATAATAACTGTGTATGTATCCTAATATGATGGCACATGTGTGTGTGTGTAGCCTTCAGCATATGTTACTTGGCTGTAATAGCCAATACGAAAAGCCAATGTCAACCACAACCAGTGACCGTATCTAATATAATGAAAACGTATGTGTGTATATATATATAATGTATATATATATATATATATGTATATATTAACATATATGTATATATAATGTATATATATAATAATATATAACATATATATATATATATAATGTATATATATACTGTTATATATATATATATATATATATATAACTCATATGCTATATATATATATCATATATATATATATATATGTGTGTGTGTGTGTGTTTGTGTTTTGTGTATTTGCATTGCGTGTTGAGAATTACATGGATTTATTTCAAGTAAACAAACTTTTTTTCAAGTAAGAATTCTGTACTTTTTTACGTATAGTTTTATTCTAGTATTCTAGTTTGTATTCTTGTGTCCAATACATCTTAAATAATAGATTTATTATTAATTCATGGTTTTTTACTCATTTTAATTTTTGAAGTTACTGATTGGATAGTTTGTAACCATAGAAACAGTTTTAACACATTTTGTGGGGTTTGAAAAGCAGGAACTTAGAATTGTTTTATATATTTTCTTCAATTTTATTTGTCTTGTACTTTTAGAACGCAAAAAAAACGATGTTCTGTGATTGTCATTGTTGTCATGTGTACTTTAAATACATAAGTGAATTATAATTCTTAATGCATTAGTTTATTTCATTTCAATACGTTTTGTTAAACGTTTAAACTTTTATACATTCATTCATTTCAACGGAAAAATTTTTTACAATACATTCTTTCATTAAAGCTTGGAATTATCTCTTCAAAGAAAAACTTTGTATTTACAGCTAACATTTCAGTTGAACATTTCAAGCTGAATCGAATGAGAGAATCCTCAGAAACAATTATTACGCTTCAAACAAATAAAATATAAAACTAAGTAATTTAAATTCTTTACAGTAGATGCAAAAGATACATATTTAGTTTAAGCGTATTTATATATTCATTAAAAGACAATGGAAATAATAATCATCAAGTTCCACTACCAGCAATACGTAACCA
>BMAW01129380.1:0-12358 GCA_019974015.1 Nephila pilipes | reverse complement strand
TTCATAAATTAGTTTATTTCTATGTTATAAATATTTGAATTAAACATATAGCAAATTAATGACATCATAATTGCGACCATTAAAATTTAGTATTATGTTTTAAATTCGTCTCTCTCTCTCTTATTGAAAAATGAAACAGAATTTATAGAAGAAGTATTTCTCCAAAAAATTATTTAAAGCTATAAATTGTCATTGTTATGAGTTTATTTTTTAATTTTTTTTCTTAATTGATGCTGAAAAATTTAAAAAAGAACTTGCAATTTGATTTATAATTAAAATCTATAAATAAGGTGAGAGAAAACCATTTCTTTTTCATTTTTATTACTTATTTTTAAATTTAAATCAGTTGAAATGATTTTGTTTGTTCAATAGAATCTCTAATAAATTTTAACCTGAGAAACTGACGCGTTAAATATAAAATTACTTTTATTTAGTTAAGTTCATTAATGATTTTTATTCCATTGTTTTAATACTTATTTTAAATTTTGAAATTACCAAATGATATTTAACGTTTTTCGTTTGAGGCTCAGGTTATTCGTGAATTCTTTGTTTGGGTCAAATTTTCATAAAGGTAATCTGTGTCTTGTATTTTACTAATACTTTATTACTCTCCTTAATATTATGTTTTGTGTTTTCGAGTGCCTCTTAAACTTTTCACCCTACATTTGTCAGATTTAGAGAGACTCGATATGTACACAAGAGCAAGCAAAAGGTGTCATGAACGCAAATATTAGTGTCCTATATAAGTGCCCCTAGCCATAACTACTTATTATTGGGTACACAACAAAATATAGCTTACCAGAATAGTTACGTATAAATAACAGCAGTTTGATGAATGCATTTCTACAGACCTTTGATGTCATGGAGGAACGGATAATCAATTGAGGAATGCACAGAATTAGATTCCATTGCTTTGCAAGTGTTATTGCTTCATTCCTAATGCAACTATTCACTTATAATAATATTTATGACACATAAATACCTTCCTTAATCCATATTTATCTGTCAGTAACATATCGAAAATTATTCTATATTTGGTATATTTGTGTAGGTGTATGCTCAGAATTGTATTCTCTCCTTATATCTAACGCATTTTTTAGAAATGAAATTTTAGCATGCCACTATTTTTTATGTTGTATTCTAATGTGTTGTACAATTTTTCTTTACATTTAATTTACTTTAGAACAAAATCACGAATGAGTATAATAAAGTGAAAGAAAATAAAGAAAATTTTATAGGAACAAATAATTTGTTTGATTTGTTGGTGATAAAAGTGGGATACAGCAGAACAATCTGATTTACAAGGGAATATCAATATTTGTAGGATATAAAATGGTAAAATCTGTGAAAACAGAAGAAGCTATTATTTTATATTTGAATGAAACTATGGTAACTAAGAGATGATCATAGAATATGATTTAGGTTTTTTAAGTGCGAGACATTTTATACCATTTCCTTAAAAGTTTCACTTCAAAGTCATTTTTTTTCTTTTCCTTTAGTTATAATGATTATTAACACTGATATCAAAACCATTATGTACCATATTTTACATATTTACATGTGTTTAATTTAAAGAAGTTTTTTTGAGTAATAAGGAACTATTTATTTTATTTCAATTAATATTATGGGTATAAGCAGAGCTTAAATATCGATCATTCGTAGAGCCTTCTTTAGAAAACGAATTGAATAACATAGAACGAAGAAACAGAGCAATTAAATATAATCTCCAACAAAAATATAATGTTATCACTTTCGTTGAATAATTTCATGTATTCTTATATATGATTCATAAATAAAATAATACTACAAGAGAGTTAAAGAACACTTAAAATTTAAATTTATTTGTCATATGAATCAATTTAGACTGTAATTTAAATATTTTGATCTTGTTATCCATTACTTCTCAAAACATGATTGCTAATGTAATAACTTAAAGCTGATTAAATCATATTATTTTGTTTTTAATACGCAAGAAAATATTTTCTTGTAAAATTGAATGTACAACTTTAAATTTATATAATTGGAGATTCTTGTAAACTGTATTTTTTGTTTATTATTTTCATTCTTTTTGTTCTCAGAATGCTTAATTGCACTCAAAAATCTTTCACATCTGTGGTACAATACAAATTAAATGGTGTTGATAGTAAATTCTTAGCTCATTTCACTATTAATTTCCAAGTGAAATCCAAACCATTTCCATATCAAACAAAACTTCTTTGATAAAATATTATCATATACCACATTTAGTATAATAGTATTTAATATTTAGTATTAGATATTTAAACATTTTTAAAACCATTTATTAGAACTGAACATGGAAGAAGTGATTAACTGTAATAAACAAAAAAAATTACTTTTTTTTATTTTTTCTTAAAATTAAAACTGATACTTCAAATGTACGCACAACTGAGTACAAAAAATAATAATAAAATAAATTTATAGTTGAATCTTTAGCTGAATGAAAAACAATTATTTATAAGTTGTTACAATATCTTACTAGTTTAAGAGTTTGTACAGTTAAATTTTGAATTTTCCTGCTGTACACTTTCACATATTTTATGCAGCAGATTATTCTTTAAATATATTAATTTTAGTCTATTAGCATATGTTTTTGTGCTTATGTTATTTTTTGATACCTTTTACTTCGAAAACCAAGAATATTCCACTATCGTTGGAATTCTATTTTCATCGATAATTAGACTCTATAAGTGATATCCGTTGAAGAAATCGTTCTCCATGCTCATCCACAATTTCTTCATTATTACTTGGATAACTAATGAAACTGAAATAAGTAGTGGATTTTAATGGCATGTGACAACCTAAGTTTTTCAAAAACAATCACTACATTTTGAAACAACTATACTCTTGCAGTTATTCTCTGAGATTTCCTCAACGTGCTTAAATAAAAGCCATATAACTTTTAATATCTTTTTTAAAGAACAGCTTTAACCTAGTAATTTTTAGTTAGTTACTAAAAATTACTTATGGATATTTGGACTTATAAATGCCCTATGATTTATTTTAGCTTCCGATATTGATGGGAATAAGACTGACATAAAGATAAATGCATTACCAACCCCAAATGAGAGCTTTTGTGAAATTTTGTTATCAATTCCAGCTTCATGTGGTGGGGTGGGAGTGAATATCCACTGGTATTACAAGAGATAGGGTAGAATATTTTTATCTCCGGACTTCATAGAGTTCAGAGAATGCCCTTTTTGTGCCCAATAATGTTTAATTTACGTAAGATTGTCGCATTCAAACATAAAGTATAAACATTTTGTATAACTTTGTAGCATAATTAGAAGCATAAAAATGACTTTAAATACTGCACATATTTTCCACTTAAAAAATTATTTGTATTTCAACTTAAATAATAGCGCCTCCAGTATCGTTACTTTCTTTTTCCCTTGAAGCATATTCTATAGGGAAGGAGTTATATTTAGTACCATTGTGAAGGAGTACTTATTTTAAACTCACCTTGGAAGTATCAATAAAAAGTTACCATTCCTTTGGTTTATGACAAAAAAGATATGAGGTTTGGAATACCTTTGAAAAAGAACATAATTCACCATTTTTTTCTTAAAAACTAACAAAGGCTTTATGCTTACAATGTATTTTTAAATATGTACATCATCATACATTATTTGACTTTCTGCTATAGTATTTTTTTACTAGAAAATAATTAAATGTACAGATAAATGTAATTATGATTTTTGAATAAAAAAGAAAATTGAACCTATAGGAAATATTTGATTTTACAGTATATTATTATATAAGGAGGAAAACCAGAGCAGTTAGGCCTTATTTAGTAAATTAAACTTTTTAAATAGATGTCACTATTTTTTCCATAAAGTCCTCGAGTCCATTTATTTATATAAACAAAACTTTAATAATTTTAACTGCTTATGTTCAGAAAAATATGTTTGAAAATAGTTCTGAAGAATTATACTGCTGTTTGTAGAAAATGCAACACCATGAAAGAATCATCAGAATCAAATGAAATTTAATGCAGAAACGACTTGTACTGATACAAATAAATGATGAAATTTTCAAAACAAAAGAAACAAATTAAGCGTCCGAAATCAGTATTTGGTGCAGCCACCATGCGCTGCAATAAGTGCTGCTATACGACGTGGCATGGAGTCAAACAGATGTTGAATATCTGCTTGAGGAAGGGAATTCCATATCGCTTGTATGCGCAACCAAAGTTCGTCTTTGGAAACTGCAGGACGCGGATCACGAGCGAGACGCCGACCAACCATATCCCACACGTGCTCAATAGGCGACATATCCGGTGAATAAGCAGGCCAAGGAAGAAGTTGCATGCGTTGTGCTGAACAGAAGTCTCGAACAGTCCGCGCAACATGTGGGCGTGCATTATCCTGCTGAAAGATAGCTCCAGGGATGCCTTGAAGGAAAGGAACGACTTCGGGCTGTAGCACTTCACGGACGTACCTGTTGCTTTTGAGATTACCCTCAATTCGTATCAAATTGGATCGTCCATGATACGAAATCGCACCCCAGACCATAACTCCGGGTGTTCGACCACTATGTCGTTCAATAATACACTCAGGAAGGCAGCGTTGACCGGCATAACGTCTAACACGAACACGGCCATCATAGGTCCACAAATTGAAGCGTGATTCATCTGAAAAGACAACTTGGTGCCAATCAGCTCGCCTGTCTCTGTGCTCAAGAGCCCACTGCCGACGCAGCCGTCGATGATTCGCCGTGAGGGGAATCCTGTATAAAGGCACCCTTGCACGCAATCCACGGCGCAGCAGACGACGACGAATTGACGAAGCCGACAATTGTACACCTGTAGCAGTAGACCAACGTGCTGCCAGCTGCCTGGAGGAAGCTGTGCGATCATTCACCGCCATGCGGAGCAGGTGTCGATCATCGCGCTCTGACGTCACCTTCTGTCGTCCAGTGCCTGTTTTTCGAGTTGTTCGGTGCTCGTCGGTCCACTGCTTCCAAACTCGCATCACTGTGGAACTGTTCCGCTGCATACGAGCTGCTATTGCGCGATAGGAAAATCCTCCTTCTCGAAGGCCGATTATCCTCCCTCGTTCAAACTCCGTAAGTTGCTTGAATTTCTTATTCTTCCGTCGTGGAGGCATACTCAGGTCTCACTAAACGTTTGCCACTAACAAATAATCATAGACTGTTTTCAACGTCCCGCTACAGCACTTTATTTATACGCTTTCAGCATCAATTCAGAGGGCGCTGCGCGCGCCGCGCACGCGCGATGGCTCTGAAACTTTATTAATTTGCATAATATCCTATAATTGACATTTGCTGCGAATTTCATTTGATTCTGATGATTCCTTCATGGTGTTGCATTTTCTACAAACAGCAGTTTAGTTTGAACATATTTTACATTTTAAACCTAATGTGTTTGAATGTAGCTTTGAGGAATTATTTTGAATATATTTTACATTTTAAACCTATGATATTTATAAATAACACAGTTTCCGTTGCTAAATCCTTCTCGTAAAAACATAAAAACAATGCATATTTTTAAAATGATTGAATTATTTAAATTATCGTGTGTGATAAATGTATTTTTTTTTCTTTAAAGTTTACTTATTGGGATTCTTTATTTATTATTAATATTTGTTCGATTTTACTTCAGAACTTTGATGAATGTATTTTAAAATATATTGCAAACCAAAATTAATAATTTGGTTTGAGTCATTTTATTCAAATAATTCATTTTAAAATGTCCTTTGCGTGAGAAGAATCAGAGCTCTGTTTCTTTGCACAATAATTTTGAGAAGTTGTTTTTAGAATTTTTAGATGTTAATAATTTTAAAAGTTTAAGAAGCTCCAATATATATATACTAAGTGGAAGTTTTTTAAAAAATAAATATTCTGATTACTGAATAATTCAATGAAAAGGTCAACACAAAAGTTTCGAGAGCGAGCCAATTTGAAAGTATTGACTACCAAGAGGAAATTCCTCTTCCTTAATGAGAATCCATCTATAAAGAAGCATCACTACAAATGCATTTAATATCACTTAATGGTAACTTCCCTAATGTAGAGATGACTGGACTTATCCGTTTGGTTGTCAGAATCATTCCCTTTACCTTCAAAGGGACCGGAAATGAACAACTTTCGCAAATATGAAAATTATAGTTCTGTTTTCAACAGAGTTCGTGAAAGGAAAAATGTTAAATAGCTTATCACTTTTCAGAATATGAATAAAAAATAAACTACTTCATGGATGAGAAACTTTCCTCCTATTTCTTTGATGATATTATCTGTGAGAGGTTGATTAAGAACCATCGTATGGCTTCGATATTTAATGAATGATTTGCAGGTTGTAATTTTCAGACATGACAAAGTTTCCAACAATCACCTCTTGTGATAGTTCACTTTTTTGGTTCACTTTTGTGATAGTTCACTTCACACTTTAGGATATGTGTTGAACTGGCACAGAGAGGGTATGATTACATGCATTAGATTAAATTTTATAAAACAATGTGAAATTTCATCAGAGGATAAATGCGTAATTAAATATTTCAACAAAATATAGTTCATTCGTATTGTCATAAAGATAATTTTTGTTGCTTCCTGCTTGTTAAAGCAAAATTATGGTAATTTCACTGTATAATTGGGGATTGAAATGATTCTGTTATGAAGTGTTTGGAAAGGTTAGTCTGATTTTAATTATTCATTTTTAAAACGCTTTTAAATGAAAGAAATTACTTGAAAATAAATTTATTAAGTCCAACATTACTTTGATTGCAGTAATGTATACTGCGTGTGATTATTTGTGAATGGAGGTTATAAGATAAAAATAATTCGGAGGAAAATATGTAGATGAAAAATTGTAGATGAAATTTACTTAAAATATATGTGTATTAAATAAAAAAATCATAAAAAATTTATGTCTAAAATATTTATTTTGTTATGCTTGCATTATTGAAATAAGGATTCTTTGATTTTAACTCTGCCATTTATGCTAGCTTTGTGCAGCTAAAGTGTTTTATTTCTAAACTAATATTAAGAAAAGGCGATAATTTAAATATCAAATATCAAGAGAGGGTAAGAGAGAGAAAGAAAGAGAGAGACAGAAAGAAACTTGAGTTCTTCTTTCAAAAATAATTATTTAAATGCTAAATGTATGAAGAAATATGATGTGCAGTTTTCAATAAGCTTTCGCTGCAATAACTTGTTAAATGTGAAAAGGGCCTTCTTGCGTTAAAATGCAGACCAATTAAAAAAGTACAATGAGAAAATTTAAATGACAAAAACTAAATTTTACTTTTAAAAAGTTTAACAGACTCGAATATCTTTGAAAACTGTTTTTATAATCTAAAATTAATTTTTTTCATTCGAATAATACAATACAAGCAAAAACGTGGTTGGAAAATTTCTGAGTAGCAATTAAAATATAAAATAGTATAGAAAATAATTTTATCAATTAATTTATGAAACGTAAGTGCTATTGCTTCTTGAACAGTAAGATTATCCTTATTATTAAAATTTCAATCTTTAAGTAATCAGGACATCTTTCAAATTAGCTATTTTCCATGTTATTATAGAGTGAATTATATTAAATAAACCATAAGACGCAAATATATGTTACTCTTTTAATTATTTCCATTATCTTAATGTGACTAATTTCCAGATTTATTTGTTGTTATTATTAAGTCCTTTCAAAATTATTCAATGCCTTCATATTTCCTTTTTTACCACAATTATTTCTAATTTATCATAAATTCATATTTCCACTAAAATCTTAAATAATGTTTATTTATTTGAAAAATATCATGATTAAAATTTTGAAAAGTTTTAGTTTAACTATATCAGAGTTGACTTAAGAAGGGATTTTAGTAGTAAGTGTTGTAATTATAATTAAGAGTCTCATAATTAGGAAGATGCTATTTTATTATTTTATTTAAATTCCTTCAATTTAACCTATTTTTATACAATAATATTTTAGATATCTAGTTTTACACATTGATTTACAATGCTTCTTATTGCCTCTATGTCTACCAATTAGTCCCGAACTGTAAAAAATTAAGAATCATTATATATTGATAGTTTGAAGTTATTCATTTTATTATGTTTATTCAGAATTATAATTTAATATACCATTTACAAACTATTAAATAATTTTATTCTAAAAACGGGATTTTAATGCAGTTATGTTTTAATTTTAAAGAAGGTATAATGATTACAAAACACTATATGTTGAATGAAATTAGATATCCAAATCTTTATCTAAATTAGGATTTTGAAAAATTTCTAACCCTAAAATTAAAATCTTGGCTAATTTTAAAACTTTTGTGCATTGTATAAATCTATTATTATAGTTTAAAATTAAATATATATATATAAATGTAATGATCTGATAAGAGTTTATCATTTTTATACAGAAAATAAATTGCAAAAGTTAAGTCAAAATAAATGAAATAAATGACGTTATTATTAAGATTTAAAAATGTGCATTGATCACTGACTCCAATTAATGCAATTAACTTGACTATTCATCGTTGCAAGTACATCTTGTTTTAATTAAAGTTCGGGAATGCTCTCTCTTGCGAAATGTCGCAAATTTTAAATGAATAAGCGAACGATTTTAAGTGTCATTTCATGTGATTTAATTATATTCGTTAAGTTCGACTATTTCCAGTAAGCTCACTTTTGTTTTTCGAAACTTGTGACAATTGAAAGAAACAGAAGAGAAATGTATTTTTATGTTTTCTTTATGTCCTTTCGCTAGGTAGTGGAAGGAAGATTTGATATTTAAGACTATAAATCAGTTTTTTTTAAACTCATATCTTAAATAGGGAAAATTGTAATTTAATATATAATCATCGACATGGAGTAAGCGTTTAATGAATTCGAGAATTACATCAGATTTAGTTATATTAAGAGCAGTCATTTAATCTCAATTATTAATATTTGGAATACTGAGTAAAGAAAATTTTGAATGTTATGTTATTTGCAATATAATGTTGCTTTTGTCATATCTCTGATGTTGAGAGTTGTAAATACATTTAGTGATATTTAATTTATTAACCTGATGTCTTGTTAATTTCTTGCTTGTATATGATACTTTTGAAAAATAATTTCTTAGCACATTTTTATTTTCCTCTCCATAAGAAATCCGACTACTTTCGGAAACATGATTTTGAAAAAAAAAAAAAAAAAAAAACGTGTCAAAATGAATAATTATTTTTTTAAAATTTAGTATCATCTGAATCAGAATGTACATAAAAAAGCATTTTGAAAATTTTAATACAATGAAAAAAAATTTAAAATGCAAGTTTTTAGCATAAAATAAGAAAAAATAGCACATTTTCAAAATATTCTCATTTCATGAAAAATCTTTCTATAACATTGTTATGCGTATGTATCAATATGACACCTGTACAAAGCCTGAACTAGGACTGTTTAATAATTCATATTATTTGCAGAATTATTATGAATCGAAATAACAACACGTGTTTTTTTTCTTTTAAAAAAAATTCTTCCATTCTTATGCATTAAAATGTGAATAAATCCACTTATATACCATATATTACAAAAATCTTAGTTCAGGATCTTAAGAATAATATGAAAAACAATTCTATCTAATTCTATCAGTATATAGAAAAAACATTCGAGTAATAATCTTTCAGAAGTTGTAAACATTATGAAAATTATATTCCTCAAAAATGGATGTAAAATTAAAAGTTGTTCAGAAAACAAAGGAATTGTCTGATATTAAAATACTTATAACTTAATTGCTATGTACTGCAGCAACAAATGGAAAGTAGCTTTAGAAAGAAAAGAGTTCAAATATTTTAATAGATAAATAAAAAACAATTCGGTATTTTCTCCGAAATTCGAGTTTTTAACGTAGTAAGATACCTTAACAAATGAAGTTGCTGTAAGAGATTCCAAAATTACACAGTTCATGTGTTGTATTTCCAAGGGATAATTGTGCAACTGAATATTTGGGATTGTTTTCCCCGAAATTTAATATCGTATCCTATTAAAAAAACAAATAAATGTTTGATGTAATGAATGCATTCAACCAAAAATACTTAATTACTTTAATTCCATATTTTAGAACATTTTTTTTTTTGTTTTTAATATAATATTAAAAATACTTAATACTTTTTAATAAAATGGTATTACTCAAATTATGTATAAAAATTCTTTCACTAACTAATAAATCTTTATTACAGTTACATTTTTTACTCTGGTCCACAATAATCACAATCTTATGATATTTGGTGCTTGAAAACCCTACGTTTAATAACGGATCGTTTACTAAGTGGCAACTAAAAATGAAAAGTTGTCGAGTCTTCTCATTTCATCATTCACACTCTTCTTGTAGTCTGTTCTTTTTCTTATAACTGTTTTTTTTAAAAAAATTAAAATCAGTAATAACTTAAAAGGATACTTTTCCCAGATAAAATGGAATAGTTACGTAAAATATGAGAAAATTAAGTTTCCGAAGACTTTTTTTTCCTAAATGAACGTTGTTTTTATGTTTAATTCATATACGATTTTCTTGCAACCTAAACCATATTTTTAAAAGTTCCTAGATTTGAAAAGAAAATGCAGTTTCAATGTGGAATTCAAAATCTTTAAATCGGTTTTATATTTCAAGAGACTTTTTTAGTGTCAAAAGTAGGAATTTTTATTGACACCCAGTGGGAACAGTTTTATTTTTCATTTTAGTTTGGAGACATAGAAATATTTATTATCTGAATTAAGGACAGTGAGAGATAAACCTGGAGATAAACCTGATTTGTTGAATCTTTGGCATAATCATTTTATAATATATACATAATTAAAGCATATTTTATTGTACTACTCCAGAAAAAATATAATAAATTTCTGAATTTTTAAAATTAATTGAAATTTTCATTTTGTTTTATAAATATATGGAAACTGAAAAATAACCTATAGCCTAGATTTATAATTTTTCTAAATAATTAAATTATACCTTCTTGTAATAATCCTATAAGTATACTTAAAATATTCTAAGATTAATGAATTTATTTCTGCCGATATTAGTTCTTGATTGCGTTCATCAAAGCTGAAATGTTGCTTGTTAGCTAAAATTACTTAATATCACATTTATAGATGAAAAACAAATACACAATTCTTAAGCACATGTTATTCTACTGAATATACGTCATGTGATCAATAAAGTGTAAAAATATGAAAAATATTTGCAATTGATTTTTAAATATACATTAATTAATAAATTAATTTAATTTCATTTAATTTCATACGAAAAATAATGCAATTCAGTTCTTGATTTTATTGCTATTCTTAATCTTCAATTTATTTAAACATAACCTGAACTTATAAGCATATCATTTGAATATGAGGGTCTGCAACTTTACTGTAACATTATAAAGAATACATTCAGCAAAAGAAAATGTAGCACATAACTTTGCTTTTGCGTAAATATGAAGAAGTTATTGAATGGATCGTAATATATGGTATATACATATATAACATTGGTTTACCTGTAATACATCATTCTTAGGTCCCAGAGTGTTCATATAATATGATGATGACAGGAAACGTCTGCATTTACACAGAAATCCTTCATTTACGTGTAGTGTTCAACCAAGTATTTTTTAAGAGCTCATTTCTTATTTATTTAGAATGGAATAATAAGTTCTTTAAGTATTCTGGAAATTATTTTATATTTTTGTTACTTCAAAACTAAATTCCTTGTATAATAAGAGGTAGTTTTCAATGAAAATTGTAAGCTATTTTCAGATAAAATACGATATTTGTCGTATTATATTTATTGACCATATTACCTGCAAAAAAATGTGTTTTGTAAAATATTAAATATGAAAGTGAAAATCTTATATATGAAACTAAAATAATTTTAAAAACTTAAAAATGAAAGAGATAATACTAACAGCCCCTGTATTAAAACGTTTTTCAACTACTTTGCAGCCATCCTTATTTTAGTTTGAAATAAAAGTAGCCTCTACACCCTCAGGTAACTTATTTTAAAATTCAAGGATGAATTTTGATCCCATTATCAATAGCAACTTTTGCATTAATTACAATGCTATATTTAATAAAATAATATTTTATGAACGTACAAGGGCAAAAGAGATATTATTGGAATCAAATAAAATTAAGTATTTAATCGTATTAACTGTTTCTGCACTATCATTATGAATAAAATGAAAGTGATCAGTTACTTATTTCTTTAAACAGTAAGTAACAGTAATAAGAAAGTTATAAAATGATTGCTTTTATACGATTTGTAATATAAAATTAAAAGTGTATGTAATAAATTTTACTTTTTGGTACTTTTGTAGATGTTTGAATAGAAATAAGAAATTAATGGAAAATATATTGACAA
>BMAW01129362.1:0-10668 GCA_019974015.1 Nephila pilipes | reverse complement strand
TTGCTTTTCGTTTGCTTTTATTTCTTTCTTGCTTGCTAGAAATTCGAATGGGAACTTATGGTTGCTTATGGGAGGTAGAGTCTTTATTTGTAGATGCTGTTTGTTTCACTCGATCGGTTTTTTTGTACAGCGACAATCATGGCGAAAGGAAAGTATTTAACAGAGAATCGAGACTCGCAAATTAGTTAATGAATGAATCAGACAGTGACATAATAAGTGAAAATACTGATAAATCTGCAGTGTTTAGTGATTTAGACGATGTGCATGAAACATCAAATAATGATATGTATGAAAAAAAAACAGAAAAAACTCGTTTGAGTGGAAGACGTGACGTTGGAGTATACATTGAAGAATGTTTTGTAAAATACCACACAACAAAATAAGATTGATTTTTTATGTCTAAATATTCCATGTAATTGTATATCATTGCGCCATGAAATTTGTTTCAAATGAAGTATACTGTGTATTTAACAATTTTATGAAATTTTTTTGTATAAAACGTATAATTTCGGCTAAATTTTTTCTCTCTTTTGTAATAAGTTTAATTCATTTCAAATAATTTTTATAAAAATGAAAATTTTCTGATGAATAGCCGATTATATGGGAATTTTTTTTCTTTTTTTTTTTTTTGTGAATTAGCCTTAATATCTAAAAATGCCTGGGCGCAGTGTGACACCCTGTGGTAAGTAGCTGATGACCCAGGGAAGCACTTCTATTTTCTCTTTTCGGTAGTGATACGGATATATATATCATATATATACAAGAAGCTTACGCATTTCAAATATATGCCATGGATTGATACATATAAGGAGGTATTCGTTGTCTGGTAGTCGAATGGTTAAATATTCGGTTGCAAATTTAATAACAGAGCAGACATTTATAAAACACTTAGTAAATACTGAAAGAATATAATATGTGTAATAGTTTTAAAATTACTTCATATATAAGTGTAGGAAAGTTCAAAAAGTTCAAAGTTAATGTATTTGAAGAAAGTGGGCATCGTTAAAGTAAACTGTTGCTACCTTTGGGTTCCGCCATCCTTTAAACGGAGATAAAACAAATTTAACATTGATTCATAAGTTAGTTTAAATTTGGGAGTCATTTGCTGCCATATCAAAATGTGATTACTGCCGCGTCGTTTTTTCACATTCGGTGAGGCATGGATTCATAATAACGGAATGATAATCTAGCAAACTTCAAACCGTTGAGCTGCTTCCGGTGAATCTTTTCCAAAAAAAAAAAAAAGAAAGAAAGAAACAAAGACAATTTCTTCGGCCAGAAAAGTTATGACGAACAGTGGAAGAAAACAGTCGAGGTAAAAATGACATCATGATTGAAAATACTAATAACTGAGTATTATAGCTTTCTAGTGGTTCATGATGCTTACTAAACACAAACCATTTTAGATGCTTGTGTATCTTCGAATTTCTAGGGACTTATTGAGCGAACCCTCGTATATGTATATATATATATATATATATATATGTGTGTGTGTATTGATGATGATGATGATATTGATATTGTGTTATTGATATTGTTATTATTGATGATGATGATGATGATGATGATGATATTATTATTATTGATGTGTGTGTGTGTTATTATTGATATTGATATTGTGTGTGTGTGTATTGTTCTTGTAGGCTTCTGACCTTCCGATTGTATGTGACGATACAGAAAAATACAGATGTAAATACAGAAAACTCATAGACGCTATCAAACAATTAATTGGGAGGCTAGGTGTAAAACATTTATAATTTACGTGTATATATCAGATATGTTCAAAATAACACAAAGTTTAACTATTGCTACTATTACATATCATCATTCTCTTCCATCTTGCTTTCTTCACTTAATTTTGCATATTATGTAATCAAGTGACTTGGCAGTAGCACTCTTTATAGCAGTTAACACAAGAGGTATATGCAAATCTTACACATACATACACACACACACACACATATATATATATATATATATATATATATATATATACATATATAAGAGGTGTGGCTATTAAATAAAGAGACTGACGCTGCTATAAAAGAAGTACGTATGCTCCAAACACCAGTGACCAACAGCTATCAAGCGTAAAGCCTACTTTTCTGAATGCAGCACAAATCATTTCTGTAAATAAATTCGTATATTCTTCGAACCTTCATTTACATTAGAATTATTTTTTTTATTTCTTCGAAAAAATTATAAGTGAGTAACGAATTGTTGTGAAATTTCACATGAAAATTGGAAAAACAGATACTGAAACTTATGATTTATTGAAAGTGTATGGCAATGAATGTTTATCGTCTGCACGTGGATTTGAGTGATTTTAGCGTTTTCTAGATGGCCGAAAAGACGTTGAAGATGAATAACATCTTGGTCATCCTTCCACTTCAAAAGCTAATGAGGATGTATCGAAAAATTAGGTAATCTGGTTTGATGAGTCCATCAGATAATGCGCCAGATCAGTCTGTATTTCTGTCAAGAGATTTCTAGCCAAGTACAATATCCCAATATCAAACCATCTACTTTATCCTCCCGAACCTGAGCAATGAGATTTTCTATCTATTTCTTAAGGTAAACTCTGCATTAAAAGGAAGAAGATTTGAATCCGTTGAAGCTGAGAGAGAGAAAGCGGCACGTGTCCTGAAGGAGCTGACAAAAGAATTCGAGAACTGTTTCGAACATTGGAAGATTCGCATGGAGCTTTGTAGTATAGCGGAGATAAGTGATAATATGTAATTATGTATGAAATGAATACATATACATATATATATATATATATGATATATATATATATATATATATATATATATATATATATATATATATATATATATATACAAGAGCTTACGCAATTAAAATGAATGTTCAATGAATTTACTACATATAAAGAGCGATTCACAGTCACGTGATTAACAGATAACATTTGAAAGAATATTTAACAATAAAGCAGACCGTGATGAAATATATAATAAATAAATAAAGAAAAAATTTGTAAAACATTAAAAAAATATGTACTTGCTTTTGAAAATCATTTCTCTAACAAAATTACTTTCAATTATAGCTATGTGTATTAAATAAGGGTAAGATAATTTAATCTAAAATTGTTAAAAATATATGCGACAGAAAAGAAAAATTTAAATACCGTTAAACACTTTCCAAAAAACAAAAACAAAAAAAGTATCATTTATTCTTCCAATGTGGCATCACCAGAGGTTCAATTTCTACAGTCTGATGAGAAGTTAAAAGTTTACTTTAAGAATAGTAATTGGCATTACTGTGCCCACAACAAACAAATAACTAAAAGTACATTTAGTGTACGATTAAGTGTCCTTCTTTTTCCCATTCTTTCCATTTAATGCCCCTCTAATGGACATTGTATCTTTAAACAATCCTTGTTTCGCGATATTTCTAATGGGGATAATGTAGCTGAAATTTACGAACCCATCAGAGATTTTCTTCTTGACGTAGACCCTTTTTCAATATTAGCATTAATGGCTGAGTAAATCTGTTTTGTCTCTTTCGTATTAAAGAATTTTAATTTCGAGCAAAAATACATTAAAAAAATAAGTATCTTTCAAAGAGAGATATCTTGAGCTCTTGGGTGTCGTTTGTTTCGCTTAGATTGGTTTTTACCAAAGGTTGTTTTCTTTTTAAGTACTTTCCCTAATATGTTTTGTAAGTCTTTGGAAAGCAAATTTAAGCATTAACCGTTATACTTTTTTTAAAAAAGTTCTTAAAATAAAAAGCGATTAAGCAAAATATTTATCATTAAGAAAAAAAAATGCATAATGTAGCTATTAAATCTTTGCATTACTTATTTAAATCTCATTTTTCTTCTTAGCATTCCAAATCATTTCAGCTCGATAATTTTCTCCGTGTTCATCTTTCAATAAAGTAAATTGTAGAAGAAGAAAAATTGCTGAAAATTAATTCAACTGATACGTTGAAGAATGAAATAATGAGCTCCTGATGATTAAATGCTTGATTGTACACATTAATAAATAAGGTATATAGTCTAAATTAATATCTTATCTAAAAAAGAAACTGTATTTTATTTGAATTTAGTTTTAAATTTTGCTCTTGCAACTGTTTACAATGAAGAGGAATTACTATATTTCCTGAATTTTTGCATCTGTTATTGAGTATAAAATATATCAAAATATTCGTGAAATGAATATTTTTGTGAATGCATTAAATTAATCTATTGGCTCATTTGCTTTAATAGGAACTTTATAAAATTTTCATTCTTTTTAAAAATGTTGATACTTGTCTCTTATAGCGGCGCCCGATGATTAATCGCCAAGCGACTAAGAGATATCGCCAAGTAGGATGTGTCAAAATATAGGGTCCACTAGTTTGGCAACTACTTGGCGTAATCATAATTTGACGGGCTCTGCTATAATAGACAAGTACCAAAATGTCAGTTTTTTAAAAGGACATAAGCTATTTCTATTTAAATAAATAAAAAAAAAAAAGAATTCACTCAATAAATACCAATTTCAGTATATTCGGCTTACATTATTGTTCTTGATGTATAAATGTGTTTCAATTAGTAATATTAAACAAAATTAACATATGCATAAGGAGCCAATTTCGACAATTTAAAAGAAACTAATCTGCATCCAATTCGACATAATCACTAAAAAGCGAATTATCCTATATAAAAAATAATTGCTTTTTTAATTTCATATACACACAAATAAATTTTAAATTTTCAACTTCAAATTTTAACTATTTCAAACTTCATTAAATAAAAAGACGCTTTAATCATTCTTAGATAAATTAAAATGTTCTATGAATATTACTTAATGTCTAATTCAAACTTAATGCTTTCTTAAGGGCGTCTACAAATCAATTTCAATTCCTTAGTTTAATGTTAATCCTATGGAATTTCGACTTCTGTTCTCAAAATTTTACTGTTTCATTGCAACTGAAAGAGCAAAAATTAATCAAGACTTCTGTGGAATTATATTTTTACTCCGAATTTTAAAAATAATTTTACACCAATTTTAAAGATTGGATTATAAGTTTTCAGGTCTTTAAAAATATTTTAATTTTTTTTTTAAGAGAATCTAAGAAAAATGTAATTCCGCAAAAGCATTCATTATTTTTTGCTCTTTCAGATGTTCTTTATTGTGCTCAAATTGATCAAATGGCAAAGATTTCAGAGCAAAAGTAGAAATTACGTAGCATTAACATTATGTTCAAGAAATAAAAATGGCCGGTAGACGGGAGCCTTGAGTCATTTCAAAAAGAAAATTCCAAACGAATTCATGGAGGAAATATTCACTCCCCTTAACATAAACGAGTCCGGACTTTTCTTTCTCGGTCGATCTATTTGTGCAAAAGAGAACTAAACCTTTACTCTGAGCGATTATTATTCGCTGATTCAAGGAATGCATGGTTGTGGATTGATAACATTATTCAGAAGACCCAACGGCTCCATTAGGTCTCCATGAATTCTGCCAAGAAGAGATAGGGTACAGGGAAATCGAAGTGCTTGGGGTACTTGTTACTTGCTTTTCCGGGTAAATCTCATTAGAATTAATCCGAAGGAAATCTGCATAACATGGGACAGGATAAGAAAAAGTATGTCTGCGTGGAATCAATATTGCATTGCGTCTATTCTTCCGTATTTGTATTGCTTTTGGTCTCTTAAGCTATGGAGACAACGATAAATAATATGTAATGCTTGGACCATTATCACCGAAAATCAAAGGGTTGGGCTGAAGTAAAGTTGAATTGAATTTAAACTTCCATTATTGATGGATGAAATTCATATTACAAAAGTGCAGTTTCTTAGTTCTTTAAAAACAGTTTGATTGGAATCTATTTTATGTCTCATCGAACTAGTAGCGACCGAATTTGATACGTGTCGTAAAAAGAAGATTCTGTTCAGTGGACTTGGAAGTTTAAATGCTCTTGCACTGTTAAACTTCAAGATTTTGTTTGGTATAACAAGGAGGGAGAGGGAATAATTGCTTACAATATTTTTATGTAGTCGATCAGCTATCGCATTGCAGGAAAAGCCCAAGCAATTAAACTGAAGGGTCTTTTAGGGTATATCTAAATTTTTATTCTGAGAATATTATCCCTTTAACAGTTTGGCGAATCAGCAATTTTCGCTCTTCCTTGAAGCGCAGCTCTACAATCAAACCGTCTCTGAAAGTGGCAGCCTTTTTTTCCCTAGTGGCCTCAGTTTTGAAAGATAGTTTTTAAAGAATTATTTTTAAAAAGAAAGAATTTTAAAGAATATTAATGCACTATTTACAACAATTATAACTTGAACTTTCAAGCAGTTCAGAGAATGATAAATATTATAAATATTAGTTTCAAAAATATTAAGTTTTTAAGCTATTATTTGCGGCATATTAATGCAATAATTACACCAATTGTAACTTGCGTTCTTAAGCAATTCAGTAAATATTAAATATTATAAATATTAGTTTGCAAAATATTAAATTAAAATATAAAAATAAATGCACACAATTTTAAGCTTTACAAAACATGTAATTGTTATATTTATCTAAAATTCTTTCTGCCGTTTTTCAGTAACAAATTCAAGCCAAATACAAGAAAAATAACTAGATTAATAACCGGATAGACAACATTCTTCCTTATTATGTAAAACATTTTACGGTACCCGTACCGCCATTTATACGCTATCAAATCAACTTAATTTTGCCAGTATATATTGTTTGTAACACGAATAAAGCAGAATAATATACGCGGACAAACTCAGCTCGTCAGCGTCCATTGGGGAAAAGTTTTATTGCTCGAGTAGGGTTCAGCTGCAACCATTTGGATAAACTTCGGACGAGCTGAACTCGTCAGTGCCCATTATGGCACGCTATTCGTTTGACGAGAGCTGGGTTCGCTCTAATTATTTCCTGGTGAAAGGAATCCGTTTGACGAGAGCTGGGTTCGTCAAACGGATTCCTTTCACCAGGAAATAATTAGAGCTGACACGTAAATACATTATTGCATCATCATACACATTGGTAATTAATTTAAATGAAAGCTACCGCGAACTGTGTCATCGTGCTTGAAAACTATACTCAATTAAGGTTGAAAAATTTCTTTAAGATAGGCACGTGCTCTCTTCTTCTTTTTTGTTTAACTAATTCTATGTTTTTCATGTAAAAAAACACAAAGTTAAGTACCACTTGAAACTGTTTCGTTATAAAACTCTAAATATGCAAATTAAAACATGTACGGAATACAGTCAGGACACACGTGACACTGATTTTTGTTGAAGAGGAAAATATGGAATTTCTACTACCACCTTCAAATATTTACGTTTTTATATATTTGAATGGAAAAAAAAAAACATCCTAAAGAGCAAAAATATTGAAGGTTTTTGCGCAATCACGTTTATGATCCGAATTTTTTTTTTTTAAAAAAAAAAAAATACAGCTATTTTAATGATTAGTTTGAGAGGTCTCAAAAATATTTTTAAATGTTTTCTAAAATAGAAAATATAATGTAGAAGAAACCTTCATTATTTTTTGCTTTTCGGATGCGCTTATTTTGCATTAGAGCATATGAAATAGCATAGATTTGAAGACGAATGTAGAAATTCCATCGGATTTACATTAGGTTAACAAAATCAAAATGGCCGGTTGAGGCGTACCTAAACTTTAAAACTCCTTTTAAGGAATAATTTTAAAAGATATATTTATCAGAACTTGTAGAAATTGTGTTAAACATAAAAATTTAAAATTCTGGATTCATTATTGCTTTCTTTTTTTTTAGCTAAGTTTATAGATCACGTAAATGCAGTAATTTGAAATTTATGTTCTTAGTCTTGTTCTGTCTTAGTTTTCTAATACTTCATTTTAATATCTGATCTATAGCAGATATTATGAAACTAAACAAAAAAAAATGTTTATTTGAAAGTGTGATACCAACAAATCCGTCTTGACTATTTTCTCTAGTGTTATTCGAATAATTTATTTCCGAAACAGAGCTTAAAACTTCGTCTAACAGAAAATAGCAAACTTAATTGCTTCTCGCTTCTCTCGTGTTTACCAGATTAGCATCTTCATCGCAATCACAAAACTGGAATAAGAATTCGTTCCGAAATGCAAGAACAAAAGTAGTAAAAGCTGTTCCGCCTGGGAAAACAATTCCTGATTAAACCCCCCACTTCATTTTCTCACCCCCTCCTTCCAACTACGAATTCAAGGTAAAGGTTGAGGTCAATGGTGTTTCCATGACAACACGCAACAGCTGCGGATTTCAACGTGGAATATCTGCTGGGACAAGGAGCTTTCCTCCGGCAATCTTCTTGACTGCTCGATTCGAATCGAATTTCATTGTCACTTAAGTCCGGCCGTTCAATGGCCGGATTTAATGGAATCCGTTTCTGTCGGAGCGATAACAAATTAATAGATGTGCCAGACGGCTTAATTGGACGCAATCAAAGATCGTTTCTGTAGATACTGGAAGAAACGAAAAGGGAAACTGTATGTAGTTTGCTAAGAGTTGTGTGATCAGAGAAAATACAAGGAACAACAAAAACGAATACTTAATTTGTAGCTTAGCAAAGGTTTCTGGATAAAATAGAATAATTTTTTTTTGTATGGTTATTTTTTTGTTTCGCACATGAAAAAAAAAATTTAATAGTTTTTAACCTCAACAGTTTAAGAAGTTTAGTATCTTTTTACTAGAGACAACTAATTAAAATTATTATAAACATTTGTTTGTGGGATTTTAAATTCTACTCTAAAATTTCGCCCTCTCATCAATGCTTTACGCATTTTATTTAATGGTGTCATGCCGCGCGTGAGCGGATAATTTAATTTAATTTTATATTAATCAATATAATATTTTATAAAACACTATCAATTAATTTTTTATATATATTTTGGTGTTAAAGGTGTATAGAATTACTCAAAATTTAGAAAAGGAGAGTTATATATAAGGATGAAACTTAATTTTGAGTATAAAAAAATTTAATTCTTCAGTTTAATATTTTGTACTAGAACTTTCATAATTAATTATTATTATTTTGTTATATATTTATTGTACGTTTAATCTCAATTTGCACTTAAAAAAGAACATCTTTTTTTTAAATTTTTTTTCTTCTGAGAATTGTAATATTACATTGATATTTGATACCGTTCTTTTACGTAAGAACATGACTTCATCGGGCTATTCGCGGTTTTCTTATGACTAACCTTGGGGCATTTTTTTTTTTAAATTGCATCAAATTCCAGCAACTTGCCAACCAAATAAAACGTGAAGTTAGGCAATTTGACGAAGATAATAAGTCTGATGAATTTAATCATGAATAGCGATACATAAATGAAATAGTATTGGAGGAAATGGGAAGCGAGACAGATTATAACAACAAGTTGATATAAGATAGTGAGTCAAATGAAGTCAATTAATGTATTTAATCGTATGTTGTAAAATTTGCTAGAAGTGACTCCAGGTTAGAGTAATAAGAGTCGGATCTGCTGAATGTAAGAAGTGTCTCAATCGGTGCGAATAAGATGGTAAGCTAAGTCTTTTTTGTTTTAATGTAAGCTGGGATTAAAGTATGTTAATAGGAATTCAAGAGTGAGAGTGATCTTACATATTCTTAGAAGTTTTTTAATACCTGCATTGGTTCTGATATCTCTTCAATTGCATTTTTAACTGAGTGAATATTTAATTATAATTTAAGATGTTTTTGGTTTTAAGTAGTAAAGGACAGGCCCTTCAACATTATTAGAAATGATTTTTAAAAGTTTCAATTCATGGCACCCAACTTTTTGCAAAAGCACGACTAGCCACAAGTAAGAGATAAAAATATGAGTTTTTAGGGAGACCATGTGGTTCCACTCGGGTTCCTTCGGAGCGACTCGTGAGCACTTTTGGAAATTATGTTACATAACAATGTTTAAATATTATAAAAAGTATCATTGCAATTAAATGAATCAAAAATTAAAGCATATTATCTTTTTTCAAAAAAAAAATCATAATAAGATAAAATTCAATTAATACATTTATTCAAATGAACATCCTATTATATGTTGCATCTTTTCCGTTATTGCTTCTATTAAATTAAATTTCCTCAATTTAAATTCGATGTTCACTATTCATTCTCGTCTGAAATAAAATTATGCTAAATCAATAATTTCTCAGATTTTTTTTAGAAAGTCAAGAGCGACTAAATGATTTCAGTAAAAATACGACTTTTATGAACAAAAAAAATCTATAATATGATAGTTTTTCAATTATAAAAGTCGGAATGAGGAAATTTAAATAAAAACAAATATGATAACATGCCTCGTTATTTTACGTTATAATTAAATTTCGGAAATATAACGTTCGTGTCAACTTTCAAATATTAAAAGGAATTTAACTGTCCCCAAATACTAAAACTATAAAAATAAATACGCAAACAATGTTCATTGACATTATTGTGGTATATTTCACTTTCTTAATTTTTTTCTTATTGCCCAATATTACTTATTCCAAACAATCCTCTTAAATAAAAATGACTTCGTATCATTGTAGGATGCATTATTAATATAGCAAGAGAGTAAAATTCGATTTCGGAAGAAAATTAAATTTCGCATAAGACAGAATTAAATGTTCAAAGGAAGATAGCATTTCAAGCGAAACCGTTTTTCTTAACTTGCAGTATAACAATTTTCGTGTTTTTGTACAAAA
>BMAW01129356.1:3729-49732 GCA_019974015.1 Nephila pilipes | reverse complement strand
ACAATAGTATATTAATTATTTATATCTCTCTACATTTTAATTTTCTGGACCATTATCTTACCTTAATATCATTTTATTATTTCAAGCTTGCAATAAATTTCAAATAATCTTCAAAACATTCAAAGTCAGATAATGGTTCAAATTTTCTCAAATTTCCATTTTCATCAAGAGCATTCGTGATAAACTGATACTTTTTTTATATCGATGAATTAGTCCAATGTTTATGATCAGGTTTCCGAACTATTTATTTAAATTAGCTGGTAATATTCTAATAAAGTTACGGGTTCGAGTTCTGGTTTGATCTAGGATAGTTGTGTAGAATTTTACTTGTAATATTTTGATTTTAAACTTTTTGCAAAGATCATCTGCTTTTTTCTAAAATCTAATCTGATCCGCAATGTATCGCTAAAAATATCGCTTGAAGATCGAGTGATTTATTTGCATATATTATGTGTTATGTATTTTTGGAAATATATATATATATATGTATTTTACAATAACGACTTATTCTATTTTTTAGAATTTTAGAATTAATCAGTGCAGTTGGAAGTTTAGAATGGAAAACTCAGAAGCTCAATTTATGCTTCGTCTGCGACCGCATTTGATTTTACTCATATAAATAAGATTATCGTAATACGATATGAAAAGTATCTAATTTTTAAAAATGATTTTTAAACCAATTCTTTATTATAAGAAGTTTACAAAGACTTTTATTTGAAGTCAGTATTTTTTTAGTATTAATTTTCAATTTGACTTCGAATTAGCAATTTGAAAAGTAACGAGATCAAATTAATTTCATTAAAGCTTTAACAAACCTGAATACTTCTTGTTAAGTGGAACAAAGCCGAACAGTTTTAAAGTAGCGTTGAGATGTTAGGAGAGTAATCCCCCCCCCACAGCTCAAGAGTGCCTCTCATTATTTGATCATGGTTCAAAACTACACGGTCTGCCACTAATAATCCTTGTGTAGCTACTCTAGTGTGACGATCTTTTAGTGCTATTAAAATTAAATAAATACTTATTTGCAAAAGTGGGGAACACATCAGTAACGAGATTTCAGTAGTAATGGTTTTTAAGAATTAAATTATTTATGATGTAAAAAAAAAATTTCATATTCTCAAAATGTTAACCGCATGAAATATTGTGTATAATTTTAGTGCGTTTCAAATTTAATAATTTATATCATAATATTTAATTGTTATTTTTATGAAACAAGAAATTGTTCTTAAAGAAATTTTTCAAGTTATCAGCAGAATTTTTTTTTAGTTTCGTGCAATGTATCTTATTATTAACCCAAAAGCACAGTATGTCGTAGAAAATGTTAAATGATGCTAATAATAAATTATCTGAATTTTTCAACTTAAATAGCATAAAGGATTAATGTGGTAAAGATATTACTTTAAATTCTTTCTGCTGATGTAAATTGAATACTTACTAATTAATAAAAAAAAAAAAAATCGAACGTGAAAAAAAATAGAAAGGCGAGGTATGGAACATTTTCAGCGTTTTATTCAATTTAATATCACTTAAAGATTTTACATTGGAATGAAAAAAATAATTTTACAGGTATAAAAGGAGTGTTACCATTCTGCGAAAATATCAAAACTTTCAGTAACATTTTTAAGCCTTAAAGCTACTTTTACGACAGCCTGTTTAAGGTTCTATGTATATATCAATCAGACATTTTCAATTAGTAAACATATTGTTATAGCTCTATGGATTACCAAATTACTATCTCAAATCTAAATTATTATATTTATTGAAATACAATAGAATTTCTCCCTAATAATAATAATAATAATAATAATACAACGAGAAAGAGGGGCAATGACACGAAATGAAAATTACAGATTAACAATGAACTAAATTCATGCGACATTGTGATCACGTGATATCTATATCACGTGCTACCCACCTATGCAAATAATTCGTTTGTTTAGCACTGCGTTTGTGAAATGCTTCATAAGCTGATGTAGCTTACATATCACAATACGAAATACATTTTAAATGAATGAGATTTAAGCGCACAACTTTTTTTTTAATGTATTTTTGTTTCAAAATAAATGGTTGAACCATAATTTTGGTTTGTTGTATCGTAAAGATATTGAAACATCCTTCTATCAACAAGCTAAAACAATCGCTTCAAATTTATTTGGTTCACACACAGACATTTTGTACAATAATGAAAATGTCCTAATTTAACCATGATTCTCTAATATTTAAAAATGTTTTCTTACTGTTGCTTAAAATTTAATTCAATAAGATTATTTGAAGGATGTTTAGATATTTACTATGCTGGTATTTAATTTTAAAATTTATTTAAATTTGTAGTAAAGGGAAGCACACACATTGTGGTTAATATTTTATGATGTATATGTTTTTTTCAATTGAAATATCGAAGAGAATTATTTAAAATAAAACTTGATGCTTGCCATCCGAACAAAATATTATTAGTAAAGTCAGTATGTAACCAATGTATTTCTTCTCCCCTCAATCCTGCAACGCCCTCTGCAATAACTACGTCACGCTTTCAGTTTAGCATATGAACTCAAGGTGTTCGGAGCACTAAAACAATTATGCGCATTAACGGGGAAATCCCTCGGCGCATACTCGGCTCAATATCTCTTTGTTTTCTACTATGTATGTAAATCATAAATGTGTTGTCCTTGTAATAAAATAATTGTTTAGTGATCTGGGCCCTTTTCTTCTGTAACTACGAAAAGTAGTTATAATTATTATTTATCACATTATAACCTTTGTGACTAATTAAAATATCTGAAAAAGTGCTGTATAATAAATTTATATAACTCAAAATTTTCAGTATGTACTCATTACTCTATAACTATTATTATGCGATTTTGAACTTTTATTAATTGACATTTCCTTTAGGTTTTATAAAACAAATTTCTAATTTACAACCGTTTCAAGTAACATTTTTGAGTATATATTTTTTTAGTTTATAGTAATTTTTAAGAAATATTTTGAAAAATATATTTCTTTCTTATTACAACATATATTATGGAAACATTTTGTTTGTAATTATTCTACCTGATGTCTAACTTACTATATACATAATTTTGCATAATTAAAAGAAATAAAGAATACAAACATGGCTTTGAATACCTTTTATTTTATTTCTCTTACATATGTATGTGAAATTATAATCAATATAGATTACGTTAATATTTCCTAACTATGTTTAAGTAATAATTGAAAAGTAAAAAACTGTCTTAAATGTATTTTTCATATGTAAATAAAGCGTCGTAGTACCCACCAAAAACAATAGGTTGTTCTTGTAAAACGATTCCGTCTTTGAAGCCTACTGGTTATTTGGAACGTCGAGTTTAAACACAGCATTCAGAAGATTTCTGCTTTGTTAAAGCGTTAATTTTTTAGAATATTTATCAAATTTCTACCTTCCCAAGTTGTCATACTTGTAAGCGCTGCTTTTAATAATTTTGTTACCGCAAAGCAATTAATGTTACTTTCATTTTACCATACATACTACTTTTCAGTTCAATGAGAAATAATCACACAACATTTTTATGTCTTGTTTCATAAATTTTTTTTAAATCTTAATTTTTGATTGCTGTAGCATAACACATCAATCAATAACTCCCGAGACTAACATTGAAAACAACATTTTTTTTGCAAAATTTTTTTTTATTCATCAACATAACACCTTTTGTTAATCACCTTTTAGGGTGATACAATCGTTCCAACGCTTTTCCAAATCTTTTTTTTTTTCGCAAGAAATCTTTTTTGTTGCGAGTAAATAGCGATAAACAGCTTTCTGAATCATCGACTCGTTGCTGTTTTTGTTCCATCGAAAGCAATCGCTTCACCCACTTGGAAAAAACCTTTTTCACTTCACTTCAAAAAACCTTTTTCAGTAAATACACTTCCATATGATATCTGTGTCATCTCAGCAATCTCACGGAGCTTCACTTTACGATCTTTCATTATAATTTTTGTCACTTCACTCACATTTTCCGGTGTAACGGCTTCCACAGGTCTACCCGAGCGTTCCGCGTCATTTGGTCGGTACGACCACGTTTAAACTCGGCAAACCACCGACAAATCGTTGCTTTTGATGGACAAGAGTCCGAGTAACATTTTTCAATCCATTGTTTCGCTTGCACGGTGTTTTTACCCATTAAAAAACAATGTTTTATCAGAACACGAAACTCGGTTTTTCCCATTTTTTAAACAAACTACAAAACGACTTTACTCCAACCTCTATAACTCAGCTGTTTCTGGTACGATCGACTTAAAATTTTGACACGTTTCAAGCAAAGGTTAGTACTCTAGAAAGACCTGGTTACTGGTTTACTACGAGCGCCATCTCTGGATTAGTCTCGGGAGTTATTGATTGATGTGTTAAAGATATTGAAACCTTCTTCTATCAACAAGCCAAGAAACTGGCTTCAAATTTATTTGGTTTACTCAAACAGATATATTTTTATAATTATGAAAACATTCTAATTTAACTGTGATTTTCTATTATTTTAAAAAAAATGTTTCTTTGCAGATGTTTTTTAAAATTTAATTCTATAAGATTGTTTAAAGAATGCTCAGATTTTTAATATGTATTTATTTTTAGCATTTGTGTAAATTGTCTGGTAATATTTGTTAGTTTATACATTGAGAATTTTAAAATTTGAATGAATTATTAATGCAAAAATACTAAATATTTTTTAAAAAATGCATATTTGAAAGGATATATCATAATATCTTCAGAAATATTCTATAATATCTGAAAAGTTGTTATCTATCAGTTTTGAAAAGGATGCTCATATGAATAATTATTTATGTATGATGCGGAATACATTCGTAATATTACATTGTAATCATATCTTTAGTGACTTACTTCTTGACTTTAATTATTGAAAAGTTATGAAACCCAATAGTTTTTTAAAAATTGTTATAAATCAGTGTCGGAAAATGATTTTCATATAAATAAATATTTATGTATGATGCTGACGATAATTGTCGAAAATTGTATACCATTGGATTGCTTTTTAATTTTTTTACAGAATGCGACAAAAATACTGATTGTTTGGATGAATTTGATTTTAGTTTGTTCTAAAGTTTGAATAAAGCAAATGTAAGCTGTGTTTAATATTTATTTTATAGAGTAACACCGTAGTATTTAAAAAACAGTGTAGAGAAATTTCCAGATTTTTGGTTCACTTTGCCATACTTTTTTTTATAGATGACTATACAGCAATAATGCTCGACAAGAATTCCATTTTTTCACTTCATGAGTATAAGTTGATGTAACTTAAACAGCTTTTAATTGATTGAAAAATTATTATACATTTTTTATATCTTGTTGTTTTAAGATATTTATCTATGTAATGTCCTGGTATTCACAATGATGATACTTCGGTTTATTCGAAGTTATTTAATCTTACTTACAACGATTATGTACAGATACTTAAGTATGAAATTAAAAAAAAAAAAAAAAAAAAAAAAAAAAAAAAAAAAAACGTAAATAGTATCTTGACCCAATAAGCGTAAGTAGTTAATTCCAGTGAGGTTGTGCTCCGTGCACTTATTTCGTAAAATGGTTTCAGCGGCGATCTATCTCAGACACTCCGTGTGCCCACTCCAACCTCGTAATGGCGTCTTCCCGCTTAAACGTCTTCTTTCCTTTAGCGGAATGTCGCCAAGACAGTAGCAGCTCTGTGGTGAGAAGTTCTATGGCCACGTTCTGGACGATAAGTCAAGTTCGATTTCCACATTTATGTATAAGATATTAAGGTTTTAATATTTTTCAAGAATTATTGTACACCTGTTTCTCATCCCAATATGCTGTACAGTAATGATAAGAAATTCTATAAACGGAGTAAAATATAGACGAAAGTAGCTTTTATTCCAGATTATTCTTCAATAAATTGAAGTAAATTTCATACGTTTTATGACAGGAGTAAGATATTCTAGGATAAACTTTTCATAAGCAACATAACTTTAACTTAAACACAAATTTAATGTGTATTTTGGAACCAAATGTTCACAGTCTAATCTGGCATCCTTCTTGTTATGTCCCAAACACCGTTCATCACATTATAATTAATTGTCTGGTGTTTCATCATCATTGTCTCACATTTTTTTAAATTCACCTGTTTAAAACTCATATTAATTAATTGGGGGAATCACAACTTGTTTGTGTTGTCTTACAAAATTGGATTTTTGTATAGTGTTTAATATTTTAACATGGACATTTCATATATAGGGGTTTTTATAATTTCGTTTTTTTAAAAAAAAAAATGTTGCAAAAATTTAAAGGAATGTTTAGCGCAGCATATTCAGATTTTATTCTATGCCATGAACTTCAACATCCATTCACACAGAGTAAGACAAATTACTTTTGTATTCCATACATGACACAAACACCATATTTATATATATATTACATTAAATTAAATTTTTTTTATACATTTATCCATAAGATAAGGTCGAATATATTGTCCAATCCTTTTATTCGATATGTGAAACATTTTTATTTGCAATCCAATCAATCACATTCACTCATAAAAGTCCCGAGCTGAGTACATATTTTATATATATATATATATATATATCATATTGATTATCACAAGTATAATTTTTAGTATGTGTATGTTATTCACATAGTCAGAATTTTAATTTCTGTCTTTCATTTTATATTAAAAAATTAAGTAAAAATTGTATTTGATTAAAAATATTACTTTACATGAAGAAAAAAAATCTGGGAAAATCTTAATGCTAGCAAATCACTATTAAATTTAAAAATTTGTGTAGAATTTACATATTCACGTTTCTTTTTCTTAAATATTGTTGATTTCTTTTTAAAATATTGTAAGAAACTTATGATTAAATTAATTTTGTTTGAAAAACAATAAAAAAAAAAAACTATAATTCTAAGTACAAAATTATAACTGCTTAAATCACAAGTCATTACATAACTGTTACAAATTAATTATGCTTCTTGATTAAAACAGAAAATAATTCAAATTCAATGTTCCTTCATAAGCAGAATCAGCCTAAAAATTAAAAATTGTTTATGCATGAAAGATACTATCATTCAGAAATGCTAAATTATAGTTTTACTATTCATATTTATTTTTCAGATTCTTAGAATAATTTACAAAACTAGAATAAAAAAAAACACCGGTAAAAAACGAGATTTTTTTGAATATGGGTTTTCATTCAAATTATCATACTTTGCATAACATAATTTTTATACCTTAAATTTTATGAGCAAAAGGAAAGTTTAGTCAAATTGAGTTTATTCAATAATTAGTTTTAATAATTTATTTTATTATTTAACGTTTATTAAATTTATCATCTAAAATAAATACGAGTAAAATGTTTTAGCTCAATCAAGCATTATGTTAATTAAGCTACATGTAATAAAAAACTGAAGCAAACGATAAATTTCGTTATTAAATTAAATATATTTAAGCTAAATGTAATAAAAATTAATGAAAAAGGATAAATTATTAAATTAAATATTATATCAGCTGCATGTAATTAAAATCAAAGCAAACGATAAATTATTAAACGACGCATTTGGCGAGAAAATTAGCGTAAAATTTAATTCTTTAAATAATTAGTTTTAACTAATTAATTTTTATTAATTATAATTAAATTATCGCATTGTCATCCAAAAAATAGTGTATAGAAAATTTCAACTCAATTGAGAGCTTTAATGTATGAGAAAAGAGCTTTTAATGTTTTAAACCAGACAAAGTTATAATGTGAGTGAAAGAAAACCCATTAAATACTGGGGCATTTATTTTTAACATGTTAGAATCAACCGATAATCTATTGATACATAGCAATATTTGCAAAATAAATACATAAATAAAAAATAAATTATCTGTTTTGAAATGCAAAATAAGTTTAATCAAAACAAAAAGTGAAAATAATTACCGTTAAAAGTTTGAAAAGGAATCTTTTTGAAGCAGAAAATAATTTAAGGCATAAATCATAAGTATACAAACGAACGCCTTAAGTAAGTATGAAGAGGCTTAGGATACTTAAAAATATACTCAGATTACTTCCTGCCTAATATATATATATATATATATATATAATTGAATAACGTAAGGAATATAATAGTATTAAATATATTAATCGAAATAAAATAGATTTGCAAGATGTACACAGCTAGCATATCATTAAATCCTGTGTTAACATAGATAGATCACGCCGATTTGTTTGTGTAGAAAACACGTGATTTTAAGTGGTTCCAGTTATATGTGATTTGATCACATTAGCTTAGAACTCGAACTTATTTACCTCCATTATACTTATTCTTTAAATTCGTGTTAAAATATAAATTTAGCTAAAATATTAGTAGATAATTTAAAAATATTTAATTAAATTTCACGTTTTACTTTAATCCAGAAAAAAGATTTCATTTTAAAATCAAATTTTTTTATATGAAAGTAACTTGGCAGAGAATTGTCACATAACATCATTCTAATTTTATCAGATTGTTTTTTCACAAAATTCTGTGTGCCTACGAGTATATGAGTACACTTACATTGCCAATGCATTTGGGTAGTTGTTTGCTTCATATGTATAGTTAAGTTCCAAAATTCAAATAATTGTTTGGCAGATGAAATATTTATTAGGATTTCCGTCTAACAGCTATTTGCAAAAATAATGTTAATACTATAAAATTTCAATTTGGCAACACTTTCGCAATTACAGAGTCTGTAGAGATAGTTTTACTGTATATATCTTCAGGGATTTTCGACGACTTGTTGAGTCAATGCCACATCGAGTAGCTGCACTTCGCTGGGGAAAGTGAATGCCACACGGTATTAGGAGGTATCCCATGACTTTGGGTATTGCAGTGTATTTAGTTAGTCTAGATGAGGTTTAGATAGTAAGAACTCCATAAAGTTAATATAGTTACAGAATTTTTTTTCCTCCCAGGGTGTGTGTGTGGAATGAAACTCATGTCCAACTGGAAGGATGACGACAAATGACGTTTTAATCGTAAATCTTCAGGATGACACACAGGTAACACAGAGAGGACAATAACAGATACACAGCGCCTGCATAATTTAGTGACACAGATACAAGAACAAAACACACATTAAGTACAGTCAGAGTTATAACAGCAACGTTCAGCTCACCAGCTTATTATTCCTCACCGCGGACTGCCTCCGCAGTAATATTCTGCATTTCCAGGGAAAATTCCGATGATTCAGAGCAGATACACGCTGCTTCTCCATAAATTCACACGGCACACTCCATTTCAAGTGCCGACAGTTTTCAGTCAATTTCCCGATCGATCCCGGCAACAGAAACTTCAAAGACAAATTTTGACAGTTCCGATAGATTCAGACCAAATCTCCAGCAGATTCACTCGGCAACGATTCCCCGATCGGTATACAAAGCAGATTTCACAGACAAACTGATTCCCCACACAGATTAATTCCTCCCATGATTGTAGCTCTTGGCGTATTTATACCTTGGTGTTATATATTTTTTCACATGGGAAAATTCACGTAAAGTCTATAACTTTCTTCACAATCGATTTTTCTTCTAGGTTCCAGCATCTTCAAGTACTTTCCATTTGTCACCAAAGTCACCAAGTTTCTCGCTAAGTCGCCAAACTGTCGCCAAGGTGAAGGGGTCATTACTTAAACTCTCTAATCTTAACTTATGACATCTCTGCAAATGCATTTTTTCGTTCATGAGTGAACAGCCGCAGGGAAACGCGATCTCAAGTTCATAACAATATTTTTGCTTATGAATTTAAAGTAGTAGGTAGACGGGATCAGAGAGAATAAGATGTGAGTTTTTTTTTTTTTTTTTTAAATTTTTTTATTGATTAAATTAAAGTTATGATGTTCAAATATATTTGTGTCTTTCTTTTAAATATGTTTTTCTATTAAGTATATTGTGTGCTATTTACGGAATTGCTATTTTTACTGCTTTCTTCTAAATATTTTGAATATTTTTAATATTAAAATTTTAAGAATAAAACTAGGTTTCATTCCAATTACTAACTTTGTGTAATTCTTTATTGTATTCATTATGATGTTTTCATCTGTAGAACTTATCGATTTTCAGCGATTTTGTTGGGGAAAAACAAGTCTCAAATGTACATATATATACATACGTGGTGTGGTCATTAAATATCAAGACAGTCTCTGTAAAACATTTTATTTTGATGTCAGAAATATTTACTTATTATCATCTTTGTTATTCACCCCTCCTCTATCCCTACAATACTTCGTGCGAATCTTCTATCGTTCAAAAACAGTGCTGGAAGTCTTCTTCTATCAGCTCCTTCAGGACACGGGTCACTTTCTCTTTCATAGCTTCAACGGATTCAAATCTTGTTCCTTTTAATGCAGAGTTTACCTTAGGAAACAGATAAGATTCGCATGGCTCAAGTACCGGCGAACACTGGGATGCTGTACTTGACTAGAAACCTTTTGACAGATAATGTGGAATGAACTGGTGCATTACCTTGGTAGAAAAACTTGCCGCACGGATTCTTTGTCAATTCTTACAATCTCAGCAACCGCACGAATACTTAACCGATAATTAGATTGAACCAGAGTACCGATTCTTTCGAGTTCGTCATTCTTTTTTGACGTGGAAGGGCGACCCGGGTGTGAATCTTCTTCAATGTCTTCGTGGCCATCTTGAATATTTTAAACCACTCAAAAACACGTGTACGCAATAAACATTCATTGCCATGCACTTCTTTCAATAAATTATAAGTTTAAGTAACGAGTTTTCAAAGTTTCATATGAAATTTCACAATTCGTTGATACTTATAATTTTTTCGGCGAAACAAAAAAATATAATTCTAATACAAACGAAAGCAACGGGTAATCGGATTTGTTTACAGAAGCAAATGGCTCTTGGTTCGAAAGAGAAGGCTTCAAGCTAAATAGCTGTCGGTCGCTGGCGTTTGACGAATGCGTACTTCTTTTGTAACAACGTCAGTCTCGTTATTTAATAGCCACACCCCTTATGTATCTCTGTAAAACCTAATTAAAAAGAAATCTGCGTATTAAATTATATTTAATTACGAATCTAATTAGCGAAGTTAAGTTACAAATCGAAATTGAATTTAGTGGTTATTGCGAATTTGTATTGGATTTAATTTTCACTTTTAGCTCTATCTTTTATTCTGTTAGTTGATAAATACGTAGTATACTAAACAGGTTCAGTTAATATTTCAATTTCCGTACATTGAAAACATTATGCTAAATCTTTTTTCATTGCAGACAAGTCTATTTTAAATTTCGCAAAAGGCCAATATAATCTTCTTAATCTGTTCATCAAATTTGTATCTGTCGCTAATTCGCAAAAATCTTTTTCACGAGACTCTCTCATTTTTAGTAAAATATAATTTTTTTTATAATCTAAGAAAAATTTAGTAGAGTGTTCTTTTGGTATGCAGAGATTTGTATGACAAATAACTAAAAATTTCTTATAATAATTAGAAATAATCAGCTATAATGTCTAACCTTATAAATAACAACTAAAATGTTTATTGCACAAATAGCTCAATTTTCAAAGCAAGTATGCCCACTGATATCTCCTTTGAAATTCAAACTTTTTAATAATTTTTATTTGAAAAATCATTTTTAAAAAGGCCTATTGTGTTATGTCTACACGGATTAAATCAAATTAAAAATAATTATAAATTTTGAAGCGATTAAAAGGAATTTTAAGCTTGAATTCAATCAAGTATTTTCAATCCACTGTCGTTGCCATCATTAGACGGATTAAATCCAAACTTTATAAAAGAAGAAAGCAAATAAATTATGTTAATGAATAATCTCAGTTAAAATGTGTCATTAACTGCAATATGAAAATCACTGTAAAATTTTTCAAAGTCAAAACTTCTTTCACTTTCGAATTGCCAAAGCTTACAATTTTTCTATTGACTGCAACTAACTAACATCCAAAAAGGTGTTAGATTTATTCATCTAACGAAACGTGACATAGGGAAATCTGAAACTATCTCAGGGATTTTCATTAAAGATTAAGCGGATACATCAAACGACTTAGAAGGGTCATCAGGAAAAGTTTCCTTAAGAGAGCGAGGGAAAAAAAAAAAAGAAAAGGAGTGCTAGATTTCCCCTTCCTTTTATCGGTAATCCCCTTCGTGATCAGGTAATCGGTTGCTTAGCAACCTAGCAAAAGTGCACAGTCATCGATGATTTCGATACGATTCAGCAAAGATGAAGGAACCTGGTAACCCATGTGAAAAAATGAAGACCATGGAGATTGTAATAAGAGACGGGGAACAAAAAGACACCGTTATGGAAGTGAGAATTGCAACGTTTGTTATTGGAGAGGGAATAATTTATTTTTTGGACGAAGGAACAAAATTGTATGGCGGAGGAAATTTATTTTTCCTGCTATATAAAGAGACTAGGATCAAAGAAATGGAATAACTATTGTGAATTTAGAATTTTCTTTTCGTTAAAGAAATTTTATAACGTTATGGCGTTAAAAAATCGGAATATTAAAACGGTTCTTTTTTCGTTGTATAAAAAGAAATTATCGTTATATCTCAGCAGTTCTGCATTTCACTGAAGGATGAAGATGATAAGTGTTTTATTGTGTTGGTGCATATAAATGTTTCATGTCTTTTTAAAGTCTTCATTTCATGCTTTGAATATGAAATTAATTTCTATTACTTGTTTAGTTTTGCTTATTACTTTCTTATATCGAGCTCATAAGAACCACACATTGAGAACTATTGTTCTTTAAGTTAGTTTACAGCGAGGTTCTCACAAGTATTTCCCTTCAACTAACATTATGAGATTCTACATGACGTTATTTGTTATGCGAATCTATGCCTGTGAATGGACCATGAATTATGTAAATTAGTATTGCTATGTAAAAGTGTAGTGAGTTAGAGATATCAAATAGCGATATTGAAACGGTTTAAAAGAAATGCGGAGGTAGGGTGAATCAGTAGTATGAGACCGGAAAGTTGGATAGAGGGATTGGATTCTTATGGTAAAATTTAGAAAAGGAGAGCAATTGAAAATTTAGAAAAGGAGAGCAATTTGGTACACAACGTTTAGTGTCAGAAGTCTATACATTAGTTAGTTTGCTGAGAATTAATTTGGATTCGTTCCTGACTCGGCCCCACCTTTTGTTCTAAGTAAAATTTTCTGATAATCTTTTTTTGGGTGTTTCTGTCAACATGAGAAAAATATTTGATTTTCGAGCCGTTTTAAAAATTGAAAAAATATTAGCTTTAATTTTTTTTGCTGATTCTTCCTTGTCGGAACTTTCGTAGAATCGCGAAGTATCGAATTCTCAACAATGAAACCAAGGTGTATCACAAGTTTGCCTCACAAGGTAAATTTACAACAATCTCAGCTTGAGATCTTAAGCAACAATAAGCCTCAATTACAGGTAATTAGAATAACTTGTTCTTGAAACGGGATTTGGGGGAGGGGGAGTTATGAAATCTTTTATCCCTAGTAACCCAAAGGATACGTACGGTTTGATAAGAAATCACGTTTTGCGATAGATTTACGAGGCTTGATTGAAAAGTAACGCCTCCTTGGCCTTAACTTTTTTTTTATTTGTTACCCTATTCTCAAAATTCTTGTTGTACCTAAAAACTATATATGCAATATATTTATTTCTTGCATTCCTAAGTATCATTTTTGGGTTAAGAATTGAAGAAGGTAGAGACTCGCATGGAGATGACGAGGAAGCAGCGAGGCATCATTGCATTCTACCTTCAGACTTTCACCTCTTCCCAAAGATAAAAAGAATCACAAAGGACATCACGTTTGCTCTGAAGAGTAGGTGAAAGCTTCCAAAATATCTTAGTATCGATAACAAACATTGGAATTTATTCCTGACGAGTTTGACTCACTGTGAGTGCTGTGACACAAGGTATCGCTAGAATGGGTCTGTTCCATTGATATTCAATAACTACCACACAAGAAATAGCCAGGAAAGTCAAACTTATTTTATTCTATTTTTAGAATGATCTGACACTTGTCATTGCGAATCTTAATCCTCAATCAAAGGTTAACTGGAAATCCTATTTATCTCAATAACTTCAAAAGTGGATACGAATCAGGAACAAACTTATACACTAGGATCAAGTCGAATAACAGCTATCCGATGATTACTTTATCTTCTGGAACCAATGTTGAGTTCGTAATACCCTCAAACTCCTCTCGAAATTTCAACACGTTCAATCTTGCAATCTGATCCTTCCCGAAAGGTTAGTCGAAGAGAAAATACTCGTGAGAAGTGTGTAGAAAGAGCTGGGAAATCCTGACATATCCCTCATATTCCTGAGGCCTAGGTCTCTCCGATCATTACCTGTTTATCTCCCTGTAAAAGTTTTGAAGGAAAATAAATCAAAACTGAAACAGATTTCAACCAAGTACTATTTGAGTTCTTCATCTTTGTGGGACGAAGTTTGCTAGAGTGCTTAGCATGGATGGGTTCTGATCTCCAATCTATTGTAATGACTTTGACTTTAAGATAACATGACTTTGGTTTCTGCGCTTAGCCAAAAGTTTATTAAAAAGTGGTATTTAGAAATTTGCATGTAGGTTACAAAATATTAGGAGGTTAAGAGCGAAAAAATAAAAGTTAAAAATTTAAGTTTTAAACCTAAGACGTTTAAGAGTGAAAAGTTAAATATTGAGAGATATATTAAAGGAACTACATACCTGTGCAAATTAATTGCGACAAAAGAAAAAAAGAATCGCTTTTCTTAGAACCAATGCTTTTATTCATTCAATACATTTACAACACATTTTCTAGTATGAAGTATGTTCTCCCTTAGCCAAAATGACTTCTTACAGACGTTTTGTCATGGAGTCCACTAGATTAGTACACATGCTGTCGAGTTCATCATCATGAAATCACACTTGAATTGCGTTGTTTATCATGCGCTCTTTTGTTGTACAATCCATCTTATCTAAGCACTTCTTCGCAATATTCCACAAGTTCTCAATGAGATTTAGGTCTGGTGAATTTCAAGGCCAATCAAACCCTTTAATTTAATTTTCCTCCATAAATATCTTTATTAGTTTTGAATTGTGACAAGGAGCCAAGTCAAGTTGAAATGCTCCGTTAAAGGTTCTCAAGAATGAAACAATCTTATGCCGTAATATTTCGATGTATTTTGTCGAATTCATTATGCTTTGAACAAGAACTAAGATTTCAGAACGACTATCTGTGAAAAATCCTCGAAACATCTGCTTCAGCGAGTGTTTTACAATCTGTTGGATGTGGTTTTGTCTCAAAGGTTCACACACACACTTCATCTTGTAACATCTGAAATATATCCTGCACAAATAAATGAGTTTCATCATCGAAAATTTACTTTCTTCCAATCATTATCAGTCCTTTATTTGTACTTTTTTGCCCATGCTAAACGTCTTTTCGTCATATTAGGAGTTAAAAATTATTTTTTCGTTGATCTCCGTGTCTTACGGCTAGCTTCTAGAAGCCTGCGTCGCACAGTTCAGCTACTGATATCAAAACCAGGGACCAATAAATCCCTTTGAAGGTCTGAACTTATTTTTCTTGGATTAATTTTGTTATTTCCTACTAGAAATTTATCAGTTTTTTCAGTAGTTTTCCGCTTGTGCCTACATCTCCCTTTCCTTTTTCGAGAGGCTGATCCGCATTTTTTGAATAAGTTAGGATTCTTGAAACATTTGATTTGCCTACATCAACTGCAGAAACTATTTTTCTAACTGTCAGAGATGCGTGATCTTTAAGAGTTATAATTTTAGCACGTTTCTTTGGGATTATATCCATTTTTGAACATGTGAAAGAAGGAGAGAGCAAACACTAACAACAAGCTGCCTTACTCAATAGCTCACATCTAAAGAATAGGTAAATCTGCACTAAACCAGTTAGGTCGATCAGTCATACTCACTCTAAGTAGATAAAACCGGTTTGAGATTGTTCCCACTGAGTTTAAGCAGATAAAATCGATTTGAAGTGGTTTCAGACAGATGTACAAAAAAAAAAAAAAAAAAAAAAAATTGTCCCAATTAATTTGCACAATATAGTGAGTCGGACATTCCTGTGTGAGAGCTGTATTGTGAAGAAATGAAGTTTTGCCAGTGAGTCGAGGAGTTGACTCGCCAAGGGTGTGATTGTCTGTCAAGAGAGTTGAGTGGGATTTATTCGAAGAGAATGTTTCTTAGTTTTCTTGTTGCATAATTTGGGTTGTATTTTTCAGTTTTCATGGGGCATTTATTGCCAATATTATCTATGTTATTGAAGGACTTTCTCGATACAGGTTGACAATGAATTGTTTTATTGGGGGGGGGTAATTTAGGCCAGTTCTCATTTCCACATTTCGCTTATACAGCTCGTGCCGGTAATTTGCTTAAAGATGAAATTTTGAGCCTTTTCAACGATATTAATATCTGTTTTTCTCGCAAATCCTCAGACAGGGTAAGCATATGTAATGATAGACCCGATAATCAAAGTATAACTAAGCTTTGTGTTCGTGCAATTTTATTTGGATTTCCGAGAAATTACTTCGTCTTTAAAGACAAAGAATTAAAAAAAACACTATTTGTAAATAACCGTCAAGCTGAAAAGAGTTCAGTATAGCGCCAGAAATCATAATGTACAGCAAATATTATTAAATAGATGAAAAATGTATTGTTTTCTTTCTTGTCAGAAATGGACAGAACATTCAAATAGACAATTTTTCTTATAATATATATTACTTTGCATCATAAAAGTTTTAGTTACTGTCATTACTAACATGAATACAATATTTGTATATAAATAGAAATGTTAAAAATCGATAGATATATTAATTTTTGTTTGTTTTTCTCGTTACAATGTTTCTTCAGTTGGGATACACATTTGAATAATTTATTAACAAACTCCCGGCTTTTCTTATAATGAAACTATTCTCTTCATATTCTTTGTGAAAGCTAAATATTTTCAAGGCAATTCAAAATCAATATTTTTTTATCAGTTATAAAATTATTTTGGCAAGCCTTATCATTACTACATAAAAAAAAACATTTCGTAATTATGGTAATCCAAATGCCATTTTTGAAGCATGCTTAATGATAAAACCATTTCAGGTAATGAATAATTGAAATGAAATGTTCCCGAAAAAACGAAATCGCTCGAAAACTTATCTTCAGTGATTATTACTATGTAATTTCTCCACATTCGAGAGAAAACTGAAAATCGTTATTTTGTATTCGAAATAGAACTAATGGATTTTTCGAAGTTCACGTTTTTTTTCTAATGATGTTTGTCATGCCCAGTGATGATTAATTTAGTGCATGACAGTAAGATATAACCTTAACCGTAACTGAAATATTTTCGGTTTCGTATCTTTGTTTTGACCTTGAAAGGAGCGTATTTTCTGAATTTATATGATAATTGCATTTTTAGAAATACTGCTTCGTGGTTCATTTTTTATACGCTATTTACATTTATTTCCGTTGAATCTACAGAGACAATTATTTAAAAAAGAGACATGTTAAACTTCAATTTAAATTTAGCTATCATAATTAATCTCACACACGCACACAACAGGATATATAATAAAATGTATGCAATTTTCAAATATTTTTAATTTTACGTCTCTGAATCTCTTAGTGCTATGGTTTTAAATTCTTTTTTAAGATATTATTCTGGATACTTTTGAACTTTTCTCTTTTTCTTTCATTTCTATGATCATAGTTTAAATGTTCTTCCTTATGTTATTTCTGAAGACGTTGTTTTCTCTTTCAAATACTAGTAAGGAATCTTCCTATTAATTTATATATACTTCTATTTTTGTTACTTTTATTATTTTTTATTTTTTAGTATTTATTTTCATTCTTTAGAATCTCGGTTCCATTATTAGAGGAGGATTTTGACATTTTAACTTTTCTTCTTTTAGACAAACTATTTCTTCTGATTATAATTAAAATTGTCCTTAAGATCCAGTTTTTTCTTTTCTTTTCTACTTTCTCCTCTGTACCATTTCTGTAAAGATTTTCTCTTCAAATCTAATACTAATTATTTTTCTTTTAGTATGTTTGGGATAATGTTCCTTTTGGGCTTAGTGAACAAAAGTTCTTAATTTTTTATTGTAGCTAAGCTTTAGCTTATATATCTACAATATTTTACTTCTAGAAAAAAGAATACTTTATAATAATTTAATAAATATGTTATTTAATTTTGTTTTGTAGTAACTGATTTGAGAAATAAAAATCTTTTTTTAGCATTTTGCGCACATTCTCTGCATAAAAAGGTATTAAATTTTTTTTTATTGAGATACAATAAATCTTAATAATCTTATCTTAAGATGTGCTCAATTTGTAGAAAATTCATCTTTTTCATCTAAGAATAGAGAGTTGAGAATAAAAGCGTATATTGTACATTATATCCGATATTTTTAAATTTTTACCTTCGAGTGATGTTTTTGGAAGTTTAGAGATTAAAATGCTCTCTACCGTGTTGTTTAATCATCTATCCGTAGTCCAAAATTATGAAATCTATTTCCAGAGGATTTTTATTTCAGTTTTAATATGAAATTCATATAACTTACGATACGATTCTAAAAAATCATATGATGTTGCTAAATTTGGCGTCACATCGGGTATGAATTGGCGCCATGGTGACTCTTGTATCATGTGAAAAAAAAAAAAAAAACTAATTTAAGTTGCTTGTTTAATTTTAATATCGGAATAGAATATTATCAGCTTTAATATTTTATCATTTGTTTTTATTTTAATGTTTGAGTACTTATTTGGGTTTTCATAACGGAGTGATTTTTTTGATCTTTTTCTTGTTAAAAATTGACACCGTTTCTGTGCGTTAGAATACTTGTAGTAGTAGCCAAATATTAGATTAGTAGTAGATTGTTCTCCAAAAAGAAAGAATAACTGCTATTATATAATATCTTATGTATAAAAATGCAGTGATATTATGTGGTATAATTAGGAAAGTACTCTTATGTTTTTAGGATAATACACATTAACATATACAATTTATAAAAAAAATAATTTTATTTTGCATTATTGATGTATGTTACAGATATTTAATTTGATTCTCAGCCTCGCCAATTCAAGTACATTTTGCTAAACATGAACACATTTTCCCTTGTTTAAATTCACTTACCTCACTTCTTAATAATAAATGTTGCTTCCATTTATCTTATAAAATATTGGTAGAGCATTTGTATATATATATAGACGATAAAAGTTTTGTAAATATTTTACTATGCATTCCATACAATTCTGTTTAACCGGTAATATGTAGATATCTATCGAAGAAACTCATGACACGATTGCATTTCGTCCTTAAAATAAAGCAATTTACTCTGCTGTTTTTGTGGAGGTGAACTACATACTGTATTCTTATAACGTTTTCTTCCATAAATAATAAGATATTAATCACTTTTAATGAAAACATCTTTTGTACAAATAAATTTTAAACGAGCCAAATGAAGTTAGGTAATTTATGTTCAGTCCATTCTTTGAAACAAATTACGACTTTTTTGTTTCACGAAGTATGATAAATTAATATACTTTTACCGCGAATCCTAAAACAATCTCGATCAGTTATCTTTTTACTAAGCTCTCTTGACATGTGTTGAAAGAAATCCGTAACAAAAGACTGCTCGAAGAATTACTTGTTTAATGAACAAGACCGTATAAAAACTTCTGTACAGAAAGGAAGAGTGACGTTTTTCGACTTTCCTTACTTCTTTTAATTAAAAATGTTGTAGACTGTAAGGCTTCAGTAGTTTCGAAAATCCTTTAATAAACAAGCATTCTCTTTATTCTTGCATAAATACTTCCCAGTGGAATTTTTAAGCGAGACATTGTGTTTATTTGTTTATTTTACCGTTGAATTATGGACTCTTCAGTGATAAGTGAATATTTTTTTTAACTAAAAGAAGTCAAAAGTATTTAGGAAAACTCGATTCATTTCCTGTTTTTCAATTTTATCTTCGAATACTTTAGAGATGATTTAATTTGAAAATACATGTATTAATGTAAGGAAGGGGGGAACATTCCAAACATTTTTGATCGGTTCATACAATATACATATATTATTTTTAGACAATAAAATGCGTAGTTACGATTTGATTCTATTTTATAAACATAATTGTAATTCTATTTTTAACTAAAATTTCTTTGAAAAGGGGGAGACATAATAAAATAAATTACTTATTTCTTTTTGAGATAACGATGGCCTCCTTAAATACAAAACTGACAAATTGTTCCACAATTTTTAGGCTTATAAATAATTCCCCGCATCCAAACATTATTCAAGAGGAAAGGCATTAGACTATTTTCATTCTTTTATATATTTAATTCATTACGCTTCATTGTACAAGAACATCGAATAAATACGAGGCATGTTTTTTAAGTAAGTACCGTTTTGCGATTCCGCCGCCGCAGCGCTCCGGTCGGCGTTCCGCGCATGCTCGCTGGTTACCTACATCTCTTGTCTACGCACTGACGCCATTACAGTCTGATTCTTCATTGTATACGTTGTTTACTGAGTGTTTAAGATGCCTCCGACAATCGTGAGTCCCGCTGATTGTGAAGTACGGGCTGTTATACGATTTCTTAGTGCTAAAGGCGTAAAACCGATCGATATTCATCGTGAGATCTGTGAAGTTTACGGACAAAACATTATGAGTGATGGAATGGTAAGAAAATGGGTGAGAGCATTTAAAGATGGCTGCACAAATGTGCATGATGAAGAACGGAGTGGGCGTCCTTCGGTTGTTAATGAAGATTTGGTGCAGAAAGTGGACGAAAAGGTGAGAGAAAACAGACGCTTTACAATTTCATCATTGTCCGACTGCTTTCCTCAATGTTCTCGTAGTGTTTTGTATCGCATTGTGACCGAGAACTTGAATTACCGTAAATTGTGTTCACGTTGGGCTCCAAAAATGTTGACGGATTTGCACAAAACCCAACGTTTAGGCATTGACTTTCCTTGAGCGGTACCGCAATGAAGGTGAAGATTTTTTAGACCAAATTGTTACTGATGACGAAACATGGGTGGCCTATGTCACACCAGAATCGAAACAACAATCCATGGAATGGCGACATTCATCATCACCCAAAAGAGTGAAGTTTATGCAAACAATTTCTGCCCGGAAAATCATGTGCACAGTTTTTTGGGACAGAAAAGGAGTATTGCTAGTGGAGTTTCTGCCTCGTAATGAGACAATCAATGCAGCGTCTTATTGTGAGACATTGAACAATCTGCGTCGTGCAATCCAGAACAAAAGACGTGGCAAGTTGAGTAAAGGTATTGTTTTGCTGCATGACAATGCCCGTCCACATGTGGCTAATCGGACCAAAGATCTCATCAGATCTTTTAAATGGGAAATTCTAGATCATCCTCCATACACCCCTGATCTGGCGCCCAGCGACTACCATTTGTTCCTGCACTTGAAGAAACACCTGGGCGGTTAGCGTCTTCAAGACGATAACGAAGTCAAAACATTTGTGATACAGTGGTTAACAAGTCAGGCGGCAGAATTTTATGAGGAGGGTATTCAAAAACTGGTGCCACGTTATGACAAGTGCCTCAATATTCACGGAAATTATGTAGAAAAGTAGATTAAGGTACAGGCTTTCATGTAAAAATAAAATTATTGCGATATTTTTGTACGTCTTTTTTTAATTTCAAAACGGTACTTACTTAAAAAACATGCCTCGCATATATACTTTTCTTATATGTTAGGACGTCTTATCTAGAAAGTTGAACATGCTGAACCCTAATGGTACTATGGATATACACTTAAGTGCCATTTGGTATTTTATTTCTTGTATATTACTTTTAAACATTGAAAAATCTCTTTTTATTTTATACACATACCAGTCTAATACCATGTTCTCCACTTTTTGTGTAGATAACAGAAGTAATATGCCTAAGAAGAATTCGATGAGATGCTGAAGTGAAGCAGTGATATCACCTAGAAGGCATAATTTCCCCCTTAAATTTATCACGGAGTTTGTTGGCAGTCAAGAGCGTGAACAGACTGTTACAACTCATCCGGAAGGTAAGTCAGAGGATTCATACCTAAGGCTGTTGGAGGTTAGGATGTGTTCCAATTGTATTGCTGAAATAGCTTATTGATATACTCTCAGGAAGGTTGTGGCTGGTGGGATGAGATATTGCATCGCTCTGAGGGCATAGCATTTGTTTAGTCAAAAGTAGTCAGGTGATCATCCAGCAGTTCAATAAAGTTCGACTTCATTAAGGTTCCATCCAGTGTGGTGAGATGATCTAGAGAGGGCAGCGTAAATGATACCTAGACGGTTAAAAGCCCAATATTGGACCACACAATTCCTGTCTGATACAAATAATCTAATGTTTTGTGCGGTTTACATAATATGCAAGCTCTGTAATCCACCTTCTTTGGTCGGAATTTCATTTCTTTGGACTCGATGACACGTTTCCAATCCTCTGCATTTGACTATGTCTTTCGGTAAATTGCAAATATAGAAATACGTAGATTGTCTTTAGCAACGGAGCTCGAAATGACAATCTTCTCTAATGGGCCCAATCGTGCTAATAAACATGTCTTGTACCGACTTTATTGGTTAATAATTATATTAAAATTTGCCCTGACTCGATCTAAGGTTGACAGTCTGACAGGTAATATGATTTAAACTCTTATCTCTGCAAGTATCAGTCGCTGGGTTAAGGCAACACCTCCTAGATACAAGGCCTCGGCGTTGATTTGTGACATCACTATTAATAGGGTAACTTCGTCCTCTATCGTATCCTTCCGTACGGAACTTTTCCGATGCATTTTTGTAAACTTACTTCAATTTCTTATAATTAAACATTCATATACAGTAAATAAAAAAATATTAGTAAATTAATCAAAAAATTGTGTTCCATGTACTTAAGCATTTAAGAATAAATATAGTTTATTTTTTAAATAATAATCGCAAGTATGCGATCATCAATGTATTGTTTATTTCAAACGTATTACAATGAAACATTTACAGCATTCCAACAAATAAGAATCTTTTATATTTTTATTATTCTTATTAAAACGAAAAGTAAAATAAAAAATAATTAATGTTCTACATTTTATTGTTAATTTACACACAAAACTATGCTAATTTCTTTATCATTATTTTCTTAGTTTTAAGCAGAATAGTTACAAAAAGAGAAATAAAATTAGAAATAGTTTTCAAAACAAAAAATGCAACACAAATTTAAAAACAATAACTTTATTGGTATCGTACATAATCACAAAATAAAAAAATTACAGTTAAATAAATTTAAAAAAAATATTTTTAGGTAAATCATACATGTATAACTATAGATACATACATGAAAATAAATATATATACATTAAAAATGGGTCCATACATAAAAATAAAGAAATTTATTTTGCTAACAAAGTATGTAGTTTTTTTTTATTTGTTCCAACTTTTTTTAATATTATTTCCCCTTACATTAGTTATGTAATACATTAGAACTAATTTTCAAAACAAAAAATGCAATACAAATTTAAATACAATAAATTTATTTGTATCATACACAATCACAAAAAAATTACAGTTAAATAAATTTAAAAAAATACTTTTAGGTAAAGCATATATATGTAATTATAGATGAATACATGAAAATAAATATATATATATGCATCAAAAATAGGTCCATACAAAAAATAAAGCTGTAATCCTTTTCCAATGTTGTAATTTATTTCAGGACGAAATAATGACCAGCCAGGATGGCTTCAGGAACAAACATTATTTAATGCTCAACACGTTCCACAACACAGGACAGGATACAAATACATAAATATAAAACACAGATTCACGAACATGACTCCATCGTTCTTCTTACCAAGTCTTTCGCCTTCGATTGCGCTTGCGCTCGCTAGTCGTCCTGCTCGCTAAAAAGAACATGTGGCGCCATCTGGCTACCGTTTAATAGTTACATGGAAGGTAGTGGTAAATTACAGTGTTACATCCTCCCCCTACACTTCCGAAAGCCGTCTCGGCGAGGTGGTGTAATGTCAGGCATGGCATTCTCTCCAGAAGTTCCTCGAGGAGGCAATGGTTGCTTTCGAGGTCTTCCTCTTCTCCTGAGAGGCACTACAGGAGATTGGGTCTCTGTGTTAGTGTTACTTAAAAAAGGAGTTAAAGCCGATGCATGGTAAACACCTAAAGGTTCATCAGGTTTGTCACAACTAGCTACCACAAAGGTAGTGGGAGATCTCTGGGATAGCACAATGTAGGGCCCATCATTCCTAGGCATCAATTTTGCACTTCTATCTTGGCTTGCTTTACTCAGTGGGTGAAGCTTTACCCAGACTAGATCATTGGTTTTATAAACAGGAATTGGCTTACGAGATTTGTCTGCAAATGTTTTTCGACAATCTTGACTCTTCTCAATATTTTCTTTAATTTGTGACATATATCCTGCAAAACGCTTTAAATAGGGTGTGAATTCCGGTTCAAAATTATCATTATGGATGATAGACCGAAGATCAGTACTTACGTGATCCAAAGTTCGTAATTCTCTGGCGAAGGTTAGGTACGCTGCCGTGTGATCTGTGGTCTCACATTTTGCAGTATTCATTGCAAACCTAATAGCTGGTAATTTTTCATTATGTTCCTGGATTCTAGATAATTTCTGTTCTTTATTCTTCGGTTCAGAATCAAACTTTTCCTGTTGAGACTGAAGTTGTCTTTCATCAACAATTTTCATTGCTTTTTCTTCAATACTGGTATCCTGTAACCCTATAGCTTCGGATAATTTTTCATTCTCCTTCTGAATTTCGGTAAACTTCTCGTCCCTTTCTTTCAATTCAGATTCAAACTTTTCCTGCTGAGGCTGAAATCGTTTTTCATAGTACTCTTGTTTTCTTCTATTGTTTTCAATTATTAATTTTTCTAATCTTAATTTTTCTCGTTCAAATTCCTTTTCTAACTTTTCTTCTCTTTCAATCCTCTCCCTTTCTAACTTTATTTCTCTTTCTTTCCTATCTTTAATTATATTATCTAACATTTCTTTGACAAACTGCTCATTATCCATAAAGAATGTGCATGTAGTGATTTTGTCATGTAAGTCGATGATTTTATCATCAGAAGTAACAGAAACTTTTAATTCTATTGCTAAGTTGTAAAGATCAATCTTCTTGCCTCTCGAGAGAAATGCCATTTTATCTGATACAATTATCTAAATGCAAGTTTTTTTTTTTATGTAAGCTTAAAATTATAAGTTCAGTTAGTTTTCCCAATCAACTAATTAAGAATTAAATACTCATTAAACAACTACCTTCCTTGTAGCAGAAATATAACCAATAGAAAATTTCACATGGAAGTGCACATAAACAAAATTATTCCACATATATAGATTTTAAGAAAACCTAAATAAAATTTTCATGAAATTCAAGAGTACAATAAAGTATAAAATAAAGCATGAAAAACAGTTACATGTTGAAACAGTTTAAATGATATATCATGTGATACTAAGAATATAGAATAGCTTATTATACAAAAACATTTACAAAGCTAAATGCAAAAAAATATGAGTTGTTATGATAAAAGAAATATAATATTCTGAAAACACTTAATTTCCACACATCATATAATCAGAATATAAATAATCAGTTGCCAGAATGCTTAACAATCATTCATTTATAAGCAACAGTGTCAAAAACAGTGATATTCTTATCATTCTAACCAAATTATACTATAATACTTTCTAATATTTAAAATATGCTTATTACAATTGATAGACCAATATAGTTTAAAAAACTTTAGTGAAAACACAAAATAAAATTTTAAGAAACTGGTGCAGAAAAAATCAATTAACCAACAATATATATACTCAAGGAACGAGATCTTTAAAATCACACGAAAATAGAATTTTCTGAAAACTATAAATATATCAAGTATGGAAAGAGTAAAATAACTAGATTTGAAACATTATATAAATCAAAGTATGATTATTGCAAACAAGGATTTTCACTCACGCACAGAAATATCGGATGTTATTTCTTCCACACAAATCGAGTACTTCACACAAAAGACGATGAATTCGAATTCTTACTTTAAAATATCTTGGGTGATATTTCTTCTATTTTACGTTAAATATCGGATGATATTTTTTTTTCCAAATATAAATCACGCAATCTTCCACTTTAAATATCGGATGATATTTCTTCTATTTCACTTTAAATATTGGATGATAGTTCTTCAAATGTAAATTCCACAATCTTTCAATTTAAATATCGGATGATATTTCTTCTATTCCATTTTAAATATCGGATGATATTTCTTCAAATATAAATCAAGCAATTTTCACTTTAAATAACGGATGATATTTCTTCAAATAAAACAGAAGTGCACTTCACATAGCACTTTCAAAATAAGTGTCGGGGTGACACACACAGGAACTTCTACACACGTAGTAAGCCTATCAAAGGAAAAAAATGTCCGACGAGTCAGGCCACACGTTCGGACGCCAATGTAATCCTTTTCCAATGTTGTATTTATTTCAGGACGAAATAATGAACAGCCAGGATGGCTTAAATAAAAGTGCACTTCACATAGCACTTTCAAAATAAGTGTCGGGGCAACACACACAGGAACTTCTACACACGTAGTGAGCCTATCAAAGGGGGAAAAAATGTCCGACGAGTCATGCCCCACGTTGGGCGCCAATGTAATCCTTTTCCAATGTTGTAATTTATTTCAGGACGAAATAATGACCAGCCAGGATGGCTTCAGGAACAAACATTATTTAATGCTCAACACGTTCCACAACACAGGACAGGATACAAATACATAAATATAAAACACAGATTCACGAACATGACTCCATCGTTCTTCTTACCAAGTCTTTCGCCTTCGATTGCGCTTGCGCTCGCTAGTCGTCCTGCTCGCTAAAAAGAACATGTGGCGCCATCTGGCTACCGTTTAATAGTTACATGGAAGGTAGTGGTAAATTACAGTGTTACAAAGCAAGTTATTTAGTTAATAAAGTATGTAATTTCCTTTTCTTTGTTTCAACTTTTTTAATATCATTTTTTCCCCTACAGTAGTTATTTAATAATGCATTTGTAGAAGTGTGGATAATATGCTTTAAAATTAGCTCAGAAGCATGATCATTGTTCAAGGTTTATCATATAAAAAATTCATTTGAATTTATCAAGCTAATCGATATTTCTGAGGTAATTCGTCGTTAGTTATTTTGTGTAAGGAACATATTTTCATAACCGTTTGAAAGAAGTTTCTGAACTGTTACATAGTTGTTGAATACTGCTGAGACAATATCTGGGGGTAGGACACAATAAACTTCCTCTGTCTATGATACGCATTAAACGGTAGTTGGAATTTAGTTAAAGTTTTATTCAGAATAATTGATTTGGAACAAAGGTCACATTTAACTTTTTAAGTGTTGTCATCACAAAAGTGTTGTGTTTAAGTGCACAGTCATCAGCTAAATATGTTAAAACAGATAGATAAGGTTCAACATCGCAAAAATCTTTTTCAGATAGTGTTATATTAAAATCATGTAATATTGAAGACTCTAAATGACTTTCATTGCATGAATATTCTAAATCAATGTCTTTTAACTCAAGCTGCCCAAAAGTGTTCGAAATTAAAGTTAGAGGTAAAAAATTTTGCATTCTTCGTTCAGCTTCCACTTCATAAAGGTGTCGAACTTATATTGAATATTGAGAACTTGAAATCGTCCTATATTTCCCAAAACTACTTTCTAATGCATCTGCTTGGATTTTCCCATGAAGAAAATATTAAAATTTTAATTAATTTATATGCAATATTTTGACATTTCAAGTAAAGCATATGTTGTATGAATAAAAGCAAGACGCGTTTCTTTAGTTAGGATTCCAATAGAACAATTTTTTTTCCTTCCATGAAACTAAGCAAATAAAATTTTGTATAAGAATTCACATCCTTTGTATCTGGTGATAAAGTAATCGGTTGTTGATAAGGATCATCAAATGTTGTCCCTTTAAAGTTGTTTTAACATTAACAATTTTCCACCATCTACAAATTAAAAAAATAAAATTTGATGTTGTTTCATAACTTATTAGTTTATGTTGCTCTCCTAATTGTTGAAGCCCCTGAATAACAAAGTTATTAAATATCTCAAGCACAAGTTTCACATTTTGTTTTTCCAAGATTTGAAGGACATAAAGTTTTTAAAGTTAAACCACAAGTAAACTTTACTAAATTATTATTTTCTATATCATATCGTTACTTAAGTGTAGAGAAATTTGCTTCTAATAATGGAAACTTATTATGATCTTCAAAATCTGGAAAATAACATTATCCTGCCCTTTTTTGATTAATCCAATTGTTACGGATACATTTAAATATGTGTACTGAATCAATAACAAAAAATAAAGGATTAGAAGGATCAGAAGGATGTGGATATACAATGCTCAAATTGGGAGGAACAGAAAAGGTGGACATTACTTTTCGATTTATAGAATTATTATCAGAAACTACGCCTACAACTTTGAACCCTATACCATCAAGTTCCATAATAGTTTTTTTAACAACAGCAAAAAGTTTTTCTCCATCGATTTTTTTTCACCGGTATTATATGAACTACTTTTTTAAAAGAAGAAAGAAGACTCTGAATCATGAAAACATATGCTGATGTTGCGGCTTGTTCACTATTATATGCCATCCCAAGAATATTACCTCCCCCCTTTAAAATCTAAATATGGTCTTAAATGAATTTCATCAAGCATCAGTATGACAGTTTTGTCAACAGATTTTAGGCTGGTTACTTTTTTTTATGCATGCTAGAAAGTTTTCACTTGATTGTGCTGTTTGAGGATTAGTTTTAAAAGAACCAATTTTTTGTAAAGTTCTGGGATGTGGAATATTGAGAAATACTGAATTTCTTAAAAATTTATAGGCAAGAGGAGATATTGATTGTAATATACAAAAAAAAAACTATCATTTCAGAGGAATATCTAAAAGAAAACTTGTTACTGGTTAAACATTTTAACTGGTCAATTAAGAAATAGAGCACATTTTTTTTTGTCACCAAATCTGAAAGCATATTTTCTAAGAGATCAACAATAAAATCAAATGCTTTAGGAAAATCATGAGAGCTTTTCATTTGTACTTTGAGAGCCAGCTCATGTAATTTTTCATGTACCACAATAACATTATTAACTTTTACAGGAAATTTGTACTTACTAAGTTGATCAATCTTTCTTTGACCTATGTGTACTAGCAAATCTAGCTCTATATTTGTAACCACAGATGCTTTGATAACAGGAGTTATTGCAGTGTTTAGGATAATGAATATCACTTGATCCTTTTTTTTATATAACAGTCCATGTGTTCAGATGCTTTTCTGCTCTTAAGCACTGTACTAATTCTGAAAAAGACGTGAACGATTTATTTTTTTCAAACTCTTCCAAAGAAATAATGCTCTCTTGCATTGAGCATTGTATATGGTCATTTTCAATTCTTTGCCGTCTCTGCTCAGGACATTCTCGAACAGGATTTGGAGATTTGAAATGTATTTCGGACAGTTTGGAAATATAATCGGCACAGCAATTTTTTGCAATCTGCAAATTTTCAAAGGAACATCAATTTCCATTCCTGTTTTCTCGTCGTAAACTTCTGCATTTCTTCTTATTGCTTTCTTAGCAAAGTGCAATTCACAAACCTAAAATTAAAAAAAAAATTGTTATACATAAACAGAAAAGATTTCTTAGAATTAACAAAATTTGTACTGTTAACTTGATTTTTAGTAATTTAGAATGGAACTCTTGTTGGAAGTACCGAAACCATTTTGTTACAACAAAATTTTTTTGACAACACTCTTCTAGAAAATTGGAACTGATTTTAAGTTTTTTTCCCTTTGAACTAAGGAAATTTTTGCTTATTTTGCCAGAATATGTTTGCTATTTATACGACACGTTTCTTGATTCTTGGAAAAGATGTTTGGAAAATAATACAAAATCATTTGTTTGAAATAGCAAAAACACTAGACATTTTGGTACAAATCGGGAATAGGGTGTCCACTAGGAATTTGGCGACTTCCTGGATAGGTCGCCAAACGTACATGACAAGCATTGAGTATGCTTAGGGTTACCAAGACCTAAATCGCCAATTATCGCTCCTAAAAGTCGCTAAATTCCTAGCGGACACCCTATTCCCGATTTGCACCGACATTTTTTGTCTCAAACTATGCTTGTTTTGGCCCATTTTCAAACACATAAAAATTAATTACGGTTACAAAATATTTATTTGACAAACAAGATGCTTCTGTTATTATAGATAATCAAACATGAATTACCTATTTCGATTAAGGAAGTCGACATGAAAAAAAAAGTAAGTTTATTTTCAAATGTCATATTTTCACAAGACATTTTTTGTCCCATTAACAATGCTTGTTTTTGGCCCATTTTTATACACATAAAATTTTAATAGGGAAACAAATTTTTATTTGATAAACAAAACGCTTCTGGTCTTATAGATAAACAAAAAAAAATATCTATTTTTATTAAGAAACTGACATAAAGAAAAAGAAGCGAATATATTTTCAAATGTCGTATAGAACTTCCAATTGCTAAAGTTGTATAACAACTTTTAAAATTAAGAAAGTATTGCAATTTTCATTAATAGAATAAAGTTAAATAACTTACCTTAAATAATTTGAAGGGATGAAATCTTTCCTACAAATGGCTTTGATCCACTTTTTTTGAAGCGAGTCATCTTTTGGAAATGAGAACATCTGAAATGTAGTATCCATCTTCGTACTTTTATAATTGCTTTTGCAATTAGGTACTGCACATGTGTAGACCATAATTATTCCTTTTCAAATTTAGTTCTATGATGTTCAAAAATAGAATCAAGGAGATGTTAAACAGGTAATGAAAATCTTCAAATGAAAAAATGTATTTATGTTACAAGCAGCAAAACGACGACGGTTAGTGCAAGGCGAATCGTTTTGTAACTGACGTATTCAAGTCGGTTGACTATCCCTACTATGTGTGACGTCATAAGCATCTCTCGTTTCAGCGACGAGGCTTTGCATCTAGGAGGTGTTGGTTAAGGCAGCATTTCAAAGACTCACACCGATTTCCCCATTTTTAAAAGATTGTTGGTGCATGCACCTTACCATAATACTGTAGGACATGCTTAGTAGTTCTGTTGATGATATGAAACAGCCAGTCTCCCGAATGTTAAAATTCATCCAGTGAATTGCTTTTATACCATTCATCCATGTAATATGCTTTAAAATTTGGAAAATAGGAAAAATTTAACTACTTACAGATTTTTGCAAAATTATAGACAGATCTCAGTCAATGAATATCATGAGAATTTTTTTACTAATTTTACCATCTAAAAAAAATAATAAGTATCCATGCAAGAAAAATTTATTTTCTAAAGAATTAAATGTGGTTGCAAGGGAAAGAATTTGACTAAAAATTTTTGAATTTTGCTCTCAGAGGTTTGAGTAAGAAAGAGAATTTTGAATTCTTTCATGTACAATCATATTTTTTTTTGTATCCATAGAAAACATTGAGACGGTTAATAGAGATAACGAATTGCGGATTCATAAATCAGTTGTACCCAAAATCGTAATCCTGGATAACGGGATCTATAGCACGTGAAATTTAACTGGTCTTTAAAGTATAAACTTGGTGGGATGTAGAAGAGCAATTTATGAGGCACGCACGCACGCACTCGTGTGTGTGTGTGTTGAATCCAAAAAATATGTTCACAATTATTTTTGAGTTTTGAGTGCTTAAGTTCTATAAATAAAAGTCATCTGCAATTAGTAAATTCTTGAGAACAAAAAAAAAAAAAAAAAAAAAAAAAAAACATTTGCCTTTTTTTAAAAGAAAAAAAAAAATTCAAAAATTAAAGACTCTCTACTATAAAATTTAATACGTGACACCCTTCTGTGTAGATATAAAAATATCATACTCGGAAATTAAAAAGAATCGTAAGAGTTTCATTTCTGTATTAAGCACAATGCTTTCAGAAGATATAAATCCTAACATCTAAATAATAGATACCATTATCTCTAAGTTGATCTAGATAGTTTTAGGCTTAAATATGAATATAGGAAGGAGTTATGACTTTATTTGTTGACTTTTTGTGAAGTACTGGCTCATTAATTTCATAACCGAAAGATAAAACATGGTATAATCATGAAAATGGCTAAAAATAAATTCAGGTTAATGGTTATCGATTACAGTTATTTTGAGCTATGGGAACTATAAATAAATCGGTCACCATATTTAACAGATACGTGATAACTATAAATAGGTCAAGAAAATTAGTATTATAAATTGTTCCAGGTCTATTTTGAGTTACTAAGCTAAGCGCATTTTTATTGATTGCTTCTACTATTAACTTCGAATGACATACGCAAGTAACAGTCAAACTTCTTTTAACAAGTGCTAACCTGTTATTGTTTTGAGAAAGTGACGCCGACAAAACTGCGTGGGTATAAAATAAAGTATACATGGTGCTGGTTTCAAAAATTGACTTTAAATATACATTGTGATTACATTAATTACATTTAATTTGCTGAAGTTTTGCATAATAGTTTTTCATTTGAATATTATCCAAGTATTTGTTTAAAATTCTGCGATAATTTTATAGATTTTAATGAAATAGGAGTAATACAAAATATGACTGCTAAAAGGCTAAAATATGCACCATTTAATAAAAAATATTTCTGTGTTTCTAAGAATAAGATTATTAAACTGTAAGCACTTTCATTAGCATTTTGTGAATAATCCGAGTTAAATCAGCCACCCGAGGGGCTTTTGTTTTCATACAACCACAAAATGTTGTTCCTAACCAATTTTCAAAACGAAATTTTCAATGCATATTTAATTTAGTTTGATTCTTCCAACTGATTCATAATAGTTTCAATCTGATTTTTTTGTCACTTTATTAAAGCATTAGTGTTAAGAATAGATTAATACTCAAAGATTTATTTTATTTTATGGCAGCAATAATTACATTTATCTTAAATTTTTTTTCATTTGCTTTAATTTTAATATCCAAGTACATTATTATCCACTTCAATGTTTAATCGTTTGCTTTAATGGTAATATTTAATTTAATAATTTAATAAAGGTTTTTTTAAATAAAAGTTAGCTTCTTTTGTGGCTAAATCTGCTCACTGCAAAACTTTTCACAGAACAGTTTCTGGAATGTTAGATGTTCATTTTGATTCATTTTTATGTATATCATAATATCGTTATTTACACAGATTATTTTGCATACTCCCCCCTCCCTAAATTTATTTTGTGTTTTTAATTGCAAGGCTAATCAAAATTGGTTCATTTTGATTACTATTTCTCATTTGAAAGTGGAATGATTTGTGTATATTCCTGTTAACAGACCTGCAATAAAAAATTAAAAAAAGAATAATGTAATATTTATAATTGAATATTTTTAATAAATAAGAGTAAAAAGAATAAAAGTTTAATACATTTCTTAGAAATCTTACTTATTTTTAAAATAGAAAATACGGTTATTATGCTTTTGTGCGAGGGATGCGTGTATGTGAGTATAGCATTAATTTAAAACATATGTAACGAACTTTACAATCTTATTTACTGTCTCTTAAAAATAGCATGTAGAATGTTAATGATAAATGCTAATTGGATAGCTGACTAAAAATTGAAAAAAAAAAAATGATGAGTGGAAATTTTATAATGAGACTTGAAAAGTTGATTTGTCTTTAATTCGTCAGTGCAAGCGTTTATTATGAAAACAGTTTTTAAATCTTGGTCAAAAATTTTTTTTTATAAGTTCTTTTGTTTAATATTTTTTAAAAATTTCGAATAAAAAGTTTTATACCAAATAATGTAAAATTTTGAAATTTATGTAGTTTTTTTTGAAACAGAAAAAAAGAGGTGGTTATTTTTAATTGGAATAAATTTTTCTCTTTTATTGTTATTTTAAAAACAGATATAATCGAAAAAATGCTATAATTGATTGTATAACAATTATGCTGGACAAATCTATTTTTTCCAAATATTTATTAAAATACCAAGATGGCAAACGAAAACCTTTCAAGCTATTGTCAACTGAGAATTGTCATAACAAATGAAGAAAAGCAGTCTGCTGTTTGTATTCGAAAAAATATTTCAAACAAGAATTATTCAAATTTATTGAAAAACTAAATTCACTTAATTGATAATTTTTTGTTATACTTTATAAACATTAAAGGAATATTTTTGATTTTATTGCTCTTAGCTTTCGGTATAAAATAAAAAGAATGTTCCAGCTTTTTGTTTAAGAACGTGTTGATTGTAGCGTAGGTGAAATTCAATGTTTCAACTTATTTTTTACTTAGTTTTCTTACTTACGGAATAGAGAATGCTGAAAAGGGTTTGGTATATAAGAATTTTTAGTCACGTATTTCAGTAAAAGTTCTAAATAAAAAAAAAAAGGTGGGAATTTACAGTGTCTTGCCTTAGAAATCTTTTTATGCCAAATCCTTCGAATAACTCCAACAGACCGTTCTTTTAAAATATTTGAATTTATTTCGCCCCCATAAAGATTAGAGTATTGGATAAAAATATGAAGTATAAAACAAGCCTTGTAATTTTGAAGTTATTTGAACTGATTTCAACTAAAGTGGAATAGAGTATCAGATAGAAATATGAAGTACTAAACAAGCCTTGCAAATTAGAAGTTAATCGAATTGACTTCGTCCGAAAAAGAATAGAATATTGGAAAGAAATATAAAGCATAAAATAAGCTATATATATATATATATATATATATATATATATAAAGTCTTAAAAACTGATATATACTTAGCTTCAATAACTATTGAGTTTTATACTAGACATGAATAAAATGAGTTATGTCTAGTTTAATTTTTTGGTCTGTAATATTCCTATTCAATTTATTTTAAAAATATCTATTTATAGTTATAATATTCTATAATATATTTAAGAGATTACATTTATATACTATAATGCTGAAGTAGATTTTAACATATAGTTGTGTTGTTTTAATTTACAAATATTTCAGCATGTAATAATATTAATTTTAATTGATTTCGAAATAGTTCTAAGTCATTTATCAAAATTCTTTGAACATTTAAGATCAAAATTTTTAATATTTATTTGAGCATTTAACTAGTTATTCACAATTATTTCAAAAGTATTTTTGACTTAAGTTAGATTTTTTTTGCAATACCAAGCAAAGTATTTACTTGCAATTTCTTGGGTTTTAAATTATTTCAAATAAACATATAGAATGATAAAGAAAATTATTTATTTTTCTTTTATATTTGACTTTATTTTTGAGATAATAATACGACAATAAACTACAATAAATAATAAATTAAATCTTGTTTCTAAATAAAATATTACGCAAGAAAGATTTTTTTTTACTGAACAAAGAAATATTATCTCTAATTTAATTTAATATTTTATCAATACTCAACCATGTTTTTCTAATGTATAAAAATAACCGTACATTATATTCAAAAAACTTAAAAGTTATAAGAAGTTTTTTTAATGAATATATTTAAAACATTTTGTTTTCTTAACTTTTTGCTATAAAGAATTATTTCTATTTAATTTGGAGCGTAAAAATAATTATGCAAGAATTAATTTCGTAATACTCATTATCAAAATTTGATAAGTATTTTTACTAGTATTACATTTTTTAGTCTAAGAAACTGTCATACTAACTTAATTTAAAATGTAATAAAATACATCAAACTTTTAATTAACAAACATAAAATGAAGATTCTTTATCTAACCGGTGAGAAAAAAAAATTAATTGAGGAAGTTACGACACATTTTTTATGGTTCGTCGGAGGTTTTCTAAGCATACAATTTTAATTGAAGTTTACTTTCTGTTTTACTTCACTCTCGTAATTAACTGATTTTTTAATTAATTTAAAGTAAAATTTTTATAAAAGAGTGAACTTCGTTTTTACATTGATAGTTCTTTAGATTGGTTAAAAATTACTTGATTTAAAGGAATGTTTGTTTAATAGTTTTCGATTGAAATTTTTTCTATTACTCTCGCAAAAAAACTTGCAAAATGTAAAACCATCGTTATTAAGTAGATTTAGTAAATATTCACATTTTGATTTTGGAAACGATAATTCTAAAGCTGCATTTAATTTCAACACACAAAATCATGCTTTATTTCGCATTAAATTTGAAAGATTTTTAAAGTTGCTGTTTGATTACTGAAAGACAGTAAAAAGTACATAAATAAGTAATATTTTATTACTCTTATGAAATAAATATTATAATTAATTATTAATATTAATAATATCTACTGTTAAAATATTCCAAAATAAAATTTTAAGTAATGCACTTCTAGAATAAAAAAAATTAAAATAAAATTTGAGGTGTAAAATTATTGAAGAAATTTGTTCACTTAACAATTAATGTTTTTATAAATTTTACTTCCTTTGACTATTTGTTTTATTTTATGTCATCGTTGTAGCCTAAGAGTCGTGGTCCAGGACTCGTGGCTGGCTTTGTTTTCGCGTTTCGTGGGTTCGAGTCTTGGTACTACTAAAGATTCGTCATGGGCTGTTAACACGTTACATTTCTCGAGGTTCCAAGTCCTCATGTTGGCGTAGTGTTTAAATTTGGAGAGGGAGGTGCCAGCTTATGAGTCGTTCTCGTCCCACTTGACCGAGGTTCAAAATTATGAGATCCGTTGATCATAGCTCTCGTGTTAATTCTCAGTTCATCTTTAATAAACAATCATGTAATTTTATTCTATCATATGAATAATATCTTCACAAAAAATTTAATTTAATTTCTGTATATTTTCTTTTTACATTTTATTTGCACTGTTCAAAATTTTTGCAATCTTATAATTGATCAAATGTTCTATTCCAATTGTATTATTTTGTTTAATCCAGAATTTTGTAAGATCTGACATTATTTTGAATTATTGTTAAAGCTCATGAGTTTTTAAAAAGTTAGACTTTCACAAGTTAAATTAAAAACTAACACATTTTTATTTTACGAGGAGAATTATCTTACAGTCTATTAGCTTCAGATGTAAAACAGAGCAAATCTCAGCTTGAAGTAAACAGAATTATTTAACTTTGGAGAATTTTATGAGATTATAGAAGTTTGAGTTAAATAATTCAAGAAATTAGATATATTATCCTATACTTATAATCATCCTAATTTTATAATCGTTGCATGTAGTAAAATATCCCATATTTAAAGAATTCAGTTTATCTGGTTTGAATAATACATATTTAAGCTGAACGATATTCTGTTAGATAAAATTGAACCTGAGCTTAAATCTGTGTATAAATCATGTTATTCAACATTTAGAACAAGCTAAGAAATATAAAATATTCTTAAGAAATAAAAATAATTTTGTTGTTATTCTATGGAAAAATATTTTAAAAAGTAACATTATAATCGTTTTCAACAAATATCGTCAATATTTTAACAAATAAACATAAGAAAAGCATTTTAAAAAATATTGTCTACAACATATACAATAATTATATATTATAAGAAATTCCAGTTTTTTTTTAAAAAAATATCGTCTGTCTCATACACAAATAATTGCGCATAAGAAAATAAAATCGGATTCCAAATTGAAATTTATTGACAGCCATGATGGTGCGAGGCTGTTTATTCATTTTAACAAGTAATAAAATTTTTAAAAATCATTTTTTTTGTAGGCCACGTCAAAGAACGTTATTGCATATGTTTCAAAAAACTCTGTCTACTTTATGAAAGATTTCAGAAATTATTCCTCGACTTCTTCGAAAAAAAAAAAAAGAATTAGAATCCATGATAAAATCCTTTCAAAATGAAATAGTCGCAAGTAAAAGCAAATTTCTTAACTTTTCATTCATTCATCAACTTTTAAGTAATCATTTCCATTAAAATATTTATTCATCCTAAATATTTCATTTTCAAGAGAGAATAAACGTTTACATTCTATCTATGCAAATGAAAAATAAGGTTGAGCATTTTTTAATATTTATGAAAAGAAATGTTAGCATTTGAAAAGCTCTACAAACACTTATTAAATTGCTTAAAATGTTACTGAAATACATTTGCGAATGAAGCATAATTTTAACTACATTTTCATATCCATTATTACTGTTTTTCTATGGGTAAAAATTCATATTTAATAAATTTACTAAAATGCTTTTTGTGTTTCATCAAGAAATACATTTGCAAAATTTGAGTTTCTTTATTTAATATCCTTTTTTCTACAAATTTTCGTACATAACAAAATTTTGGTTTTTACTGCAATATCCAATTATCTTTTTCTCATATACATAAAAATAAATAACGGAAAATGTCATGAATTAGCCCTTCGAAAATATTTTTCAAACATTTTTACTTATACGCATAACTCTTTCTGATGTAATTTGTTGAGTGAAATTAATTATTCTCTGGTTAGCTCTACAATATTCATTATCAAATTTCTAAAAAAAGTACTTTATTTACATTGAATTTTTTAGTTTGAAAAATGTCACATTAACTTAATTTAGCATACAATAAAATACAGAAACTTTTAATTACTATATATAAAATAAAGGGTTATTTTTTTGTTTAATTGGTGTGAAAAAAAATAAATCGATAAATTTGAGACACCTTTTTATACAAGTAAGGTTTTTTTCATAGTTGTTGAAAGGATACGGTTAAATTGTATTTTACTTCCTTTTCTTTACATTTGTAATTGAGTTTTTTCAATTAATTTAAAGTAAAAATTTTTTTGGAAATGAATCAACTCTTATTTTTAGAGCAAACAGTTCTTTAAAAATTATTAAGAAACAACCGAATGTAAAACAAAGTTTGTTTAGTATTGTCAGTTAAAATACTTTTATGTCCACAAAGAACTGCTGGTGTAAACAAAAGAAATTTATTTTTATTGGGAATAGGGGGTGAGCACCATTATTTTCCTAATTCAGTTTCGAAAATGATTGTTTTTCAAGAGTTGTTATCAAATTTTGTTCCAATTCCTCTTTCTTTTTAAAAATATTTTATCTATTGTTAAAAAAATAAAATCTAATTACCAATGAATTGGAAAAAAAATTTAACAATAAGTTATCGTACATTTTCAGATTACTGTGAACTACTTCGAGAGTTTATTGTAAATTATCCACTTCAAGCACAAGTATTTCATTTATTTCTTATATCTGAAGTGATTCTCCGAAACAGAGAAATTTTTATTGATGTAATAATTATTTAATATTATTTATATAATACTTACTCTGCATATGTTTTTGTTTTGTATATGATTTTGTCTTCAAATAATTTTGTTCTATATTTTATTACAATACACTTATAGTTGGCCAGTTTAAATTTTGTGTGAGAAATCCTTTGTTATATCTAGTTTGTTAATTAGTACAAAATTTTCTCTTATACAAATTTATAAGATGCTTTTTGAGAAATAATAATAGAAAACTGATCATCGCGTCAGTTTTGTTATATATTACAGTTTAGTTTGTCAGCAAATGATGGCACACTAAAATAGATAAGAACTTTTTTAAAATGCGGTATTAATAATTGTTTGCTATGTTTCTTACATTTTTTGCAAGCTGTTTATCACTATTCGTACCATAACCGGACAAATGACTAGTTGTAAGTGTTTGATTCGAAAAGTTGCAAATAATGTTATCATTTTAAATGAAAGTTGGAGTTTTTGGTTTCAGAATCTTATCGGGCTATGTTGCACCAAATCATCTGTAACTGACCTTGAAATAAAGTATGTAAGAAAAAGGAGAAAATGGTTTACATGAAGGGGGTGGGGTTGAAAACGTAAAAGAATCTCTAGGGAATCCCGAGCCACGTCACTCGTGCTTATTAAAGACAATAAACCTTTTAGGAAAGAAAAAATATCTCTGGGATTCCTCGGGGCTACATATAAAAGGTAAGTATCTCTGAGGATATTATCCTTTTTTTTCACTTGACTACATGAATTTTTCTATTAAATGTACGAGGACTATTTTTTTCGAGGTCCATCGGTCGATCATGAAATGAAAACCACAGTGAAAATCAAAACTGTTTTATTTGGAATACACAGATACACCTTCAGGGTATTTCTGTACACAGTTGTCACTCCGAGATATTTGTCGTAGCATGGTACAAACTTTCCAATGTACTCGTCATAGAAGGAAGCCGCCTGTGTTTTCCACAAATTCTCTACCCTGGTTGTCTGAGCCAAACTTCTGACTTTCTAGTCAGCGATTCATATGAGCAAATGGATGGATAATCTCGGCTTTATGGCAAGTGACCCAACGTGTCAACGCTTTATGGCAAGTGACTCAACGTGTCAGCGCTTTATGGCAAGTGACCCAACGTATTGAATTCCTGTAAGAGCATCTTGGTTGCAGTTGCAGTTTTCTGCCTCTCGCTGTTACTCATGAAAGTTTTTCAGTTCTCATTACTCATTCTTCGTTGAATTTTGGCTGCACTATACAACTCAGCATGCAGAAATCGAATGGCAATTCACACTTCCCATTTGGCGGAAGACACTGTTGTTCGAGGCATGGTTACGTGCTCACTGGGCGCTTAGAACTAACAACCACCTTTTTCTGATTACTTTACGTCGCCATTCCTTCTGAAATACACGGTAGAAATGACGATATGTAAGAAAACTCGCTCTTTGCTTTCCATTACATCGCCGTCTAGCGGTTCACCACGCTTACTCTCTTCCCAGGCATTTTATAGTCACAATTGCTTGTTTAGATTTTTCTATCATCCCTGAAATTTTTTCCCACGAATTTCGAAACGTTCTGGGTATTGTATTTATATATAAGCTAAAACTTCTGCACAAGTAATTGATAGTCAAAAGAACATTAATATCCCAGCAGTTTAATATGTCTTAAAACATTCTTATATTTCTTACTTTCATAATATTGAATGAAGCAGCTATGTAGCAAATTCCAATGGCTTTTGACAAAATAAATAAATAAAAAACTCGTGGGAATATTCCTTTTAAAAATCAAACTCGAAATTGGTAAAATATTGAAAGAATATTACGAGAGATCGAAATATTGTTATGCTTCTCTCATTTCAATGAAATTTTCTTATTTTGGAAAACGTTCTCTTTTACATTAGTATCACGCAAGAACAACCCAACGTTCCATCGTCTACGAGCCTCAAAATATTGAATTGTTGTTTGTTTAAGGCAGTTGTTGAAAAATGATTCAAATGAATTGAAAGACTAAAGCCCAGTTTATTAAAATTGAATTTGTCTAAATAGATTACTACTATTGGTATAACATATTGTTACAAAAAATGAAGCATACCATTTGTGATAAGCCTTGCACCAACTGTTTTTAGTTGTTACAGGAATTGTATTTAAGACGGTTCTTTCCAACAAAAATACCAAAAGTTAAATTGCCTTAATAAAATTCCACAGGGGATCCTCTTTAGCCTAGTTGATAAGAAAAAATAGTTGATAATAGGATCCTCTTTAGCCTAGCTGTAAAAAAGGGACTGGACGACTTTTTTTTCTCGAACTCAATGGTCAAGAACTCGAAAAGCCGCCGACACTAAAGACCAAGAGTCCTTCCCCATCACGGGGTAAAAAAACTTCCATTCATGTTGTGGGGAAAACACACGTCATCCGCCAAACTTGAACACCATCTGGCAGCACAGTCTAGAACTATTGGTTGCATATGCCTTCAACGCAAAAACTGGTCACTTTGTGTCTGAGACAACCACCATAAATAACAACTAGTGATATACCTGCCATGGCAAAAGGGTCAAAGAGACCGCCGCTCAAGGAGTCGATAATGTCAAATGGAAACTTCCCCAAAGCGAAACTCTTTACAGTAGGGAAGGGATGTAAATTGCAGTAATGGCTGGAAAAGCGACATTCTCCGCAATATCTCAGAATGTTACTCTTCGTATCATCACGCTGATATCAGAAGGTGAATTTGCGGAAGCAGTCTTCAACAACAACTCCAGAAGTTAAAACGTCTTAATAACTAAGCCACCAGAGAATCCCTTTTGGCTTAGTGATAAGTACGCTGCAAAAGCGAACAGATAGCTTTCCTTTAAACCCAATGGTAGCGGATTCGAAACGCCACCGGTACTCAAAGTTAACTGTATTCCCCATGGTCGGAAATATCCCTCGATGGAGAGGAAAGAATATCTCATCCGCCGAATCAATACCAGTTGCAAGAGTTTTATAAATAAAGAGACCAACTTGACTAATTACTTAAGAGATATCACAAATAGGAGAAAGGATTGACTTTAGAATTTAAGATGCTGAATTCGAAAATAATACAATAGCAACACGCCATAATTCGAACTATCGAATTACAATTTGTAACGAATTTTTTTTAATACGTTACAGTTGGGGTTGCTGTAGCCTAGTGGTCGCGAATTCGAGACCGGCATTCTTTTCATCGGTTCATGGGATAGAGCTCTGATAACACTATAAACCCGCCATGTAGTGCGGCTGATGTACATTAAATGGGGTCGAGGTCCCAAGTCCTCCCATGGCATGGTGACGAGAGAGAAGTTCCAACTCTTGTGTCGACCTCGTCATTTGACCGAAAATCGAAATTACGAGATCCATCGTCAATAATTCTCGAGTTTCCTCTCAGTTAGAAGTTAATAAAACAATTAAATCATTTAAACAATCAAACATGTTACAGTTACGAAAAAGTTATGATGAAACGGAAAATGATTTCACTCTAATATAATTTAATAAAACTATAATGAAAATGTCAAATTAATCACAAACGATACTTTGAGAAAGTTATTATTTGGAATTTCCTACTGTAAATAGATGTATATTAACTGTGGATTTTTGAGAATAATTTTACATACATAAACCATAAACACTATCAATTTATAATCGAGACACTTAAAATCATGCTTCTCTCTCTTTCCAATCCAATTTGACATGCGAAATTCTTCTTTGATTCTATCAAGCCCAGAGTTTTTGATTGAATCGGGATTTGAACTTACGACCCAACTATGAGCTCCATTGGCAGCTAAGCTTATATTTTTAAATTTTAAGCTGTCTTGGTTCCTGAACTGCCATTTAGTCATAAACCAAAAACCACTTTCATTAATGCATTTTAATACAATATTTTTATTAGCCACCTAAGGGACTATTGTTTTAGTTGGATCACTTTTGGAGTACCAGATCACTTTTCATTTTTTTCATCCTTTGCTTTAGTTTTAATTACATTTAGCTTAAATATATTCAATTTAATAATTTATCGCTTTCTTTAATTTTAATATCGGAAAAGTTTGCTATTATCAATTTCTCAATGTTTCATCCTTTACTTTAATTCTTATATTTAATTGAGTAATTTAATAATAATTAAGAAAAAAAGCGTACCTTGTGTGGCTAAATCTGTTCTTTGCAAAATTTTTGCATAGAACTTTTTTATAATTAAAATTACTTTTATGTTTGAAATATAATTGTTTATTCAAAGCATAATAAAAAATACAATATTTGAATTTTTTATGTCTGATTTCAAAAACTGGGATCTTTAATTTGAATAAAACTATTTTTTGTTCATTATTATATGAACAAAACTGTTGTATCGAAAAGAGAAACTATATTGCCTGAAACATCCAATTTTTTTAATAGTAAGGAAATGCAAAACATTCACAAATCAAATTTAACCAAGTTATTCTGTTTATTGAAAATTGAACGACAAATGAAACAAATTCGTAGAAGTATTCAAAATTATTGGAAAAATCTGAGTACACAAGTAATATTTCTTTTTTAATATGCTAGGAGCAAGAAAAGAAGTATTTGGATTCTTTTCAGTTTTCAAAACATCTGTAAGAAATAAAAAGAACCCTCCATTTTTTTAAAAAAATTTAAAAAAGCTTGTATAGTAAGTAGTCGAAATTCAAAGACGCGCGTAAGTATACCAACTTATTATTTCCTTAGAAATTTGAAAAATAGTTGGTAGAAAATTATAGTTTTTGATTAACAAAGAAGTTAAAAAATAAAATATACGGTTGTTTTTAATATCTTTCTTAAGAATTCATTTTCATGCTATTGAATACGTTTATAAATCAATTCCTTTAAAATAGTTTAAAAGGTTTAAATCAATTATTTATTAAATAATTTTTTAGAATAGTTTAAATCAATAATCATTTATCAATCTGATTTACTTAATTTGTTGGAAATGAATGATGAGGAATGTTGAAGATAAAATCCTAAATAAATGATGGTTTATTATTGTTAAAATTGATCTGTTGTTTTCTGTTGCTCGGGTTGCATCTTATTGTTGCAAATAAGAAGTACCCCGAGGGGTATAGGCGACGAATAAGTTTGGTTTGGTTTTATTCACGTCACACTAGAAGCAACACGAGGGCTATGGGCAGAATATCGAAGGGGACCGAGCTCACACAAAAGGTTTAGAGCTACAAACTGTCCCCCGGGAAACAATCACCCCGCACTCAGCATTTATTGGCAAAAAGAATTTTTTACAGTAATAAAGGGTAAAATATAACATTACATGTTGCAGCAAAGAACAAAGCATAATACATAATTTAGAAATTCAAAAGAAATAAAAGCTAACAATGTGTTAACAAAGTGAGACGTCTTAGTGCTAATACTTTTAATTTTCTTTTTTCTTTCTTTCTAATTTTTTTCTTTTTGGTATGCATATCAGTCTGAATTCCTCTGATGTCAAGATTTCCTACTAACGGATGCTGACACTACTACTCACACCCACATTCAATCTGGCGGCAACTGCCGTCCACCGTTTTGGTATAAGTAATGCTCACAAAATGGAAAATTGAAATATTCAGAAATGAAACACTAGACAAAGATATATTCATATATACATTGTATACAATTATACACATACAATAAGGAAAATTGAAAAATTAAAATATGGAATCAAATATTGAAACAATTATGAAATTTGTTGCGTAATTTTACGAGCCGTAAGTACACAGGATTCAAGCTTGAAATACAAATTAGGATTTTCAAGCATGGACTTCGGCCAAATAGGTTTTGTTTCAATAATAGGATAGTTTAAATGAAAATTTTAGGTAAAAGTGTAAGAGAGAGAGAGAATTAAACGTAGGATAATGGCAGAGAGTTTAGTTTAGTTTAGTTAGTTTTTATTAACGTCGCACTAGAAGCAACACGAGGCTATTGGTGACGGACCTCGTAATTTTGAACCACGGTCAAGTGACGAGGACGACACCTGAGCTGGCATCCCCTCTCCTAACATCCACACCACGCCAACGGGAGGACTTTGGACCCCGAACAGATTTAGCGTGCATCAGCCCCGGCTACACGGCGGGTCTTTGGCGGCCAAGGATCGAACCCGCGACTGAGCGAAAACCGCCGGCCGCTAGTCCACGACCTTGACCACTAGGCTACCGCGGCCCTGAGAGAGAGAGAGAGAGAGAGAGAGAGAGAGAACTCATTACAATAATTAAATCTGTAAAGCAACAATTTTTTGATGATACATCACACATCTTCTATTTATTTTGGAGATACCTGTATTCCTTTGAAAATTCTGAAAACCAAAAATATAACCATTGATATTTATCCTTCTTTTTCATTGGCGTAACAGCCCCAGATGGGCTCTGGTCTTCCTGAGAATTCAATTCCATGCCGTCCTGCTTTTGGCCAAGGTTTTCCAATCTGTTCCTAGGCAGTCAATCCACCTAAGTTTGGGTCTTCCTCTTTTAGGGGAAGACCAAAACTTAGCAAATGGTTTAGCCAAAATCTTTTTAGTGGCTCTAATACATCCAATCTTGTTAAGTGCTCTACCCATTTAATCCTACGTATTGCTATAAATTTAATATCTGGCTCTGTAAATAATTTGTAAAATTCCGAGTTGATTCTTCTTCTCCAGTAACTATCACAATTTATTCCTTCTTCAATAATAATCACATTTAATTCGCTTTTGAGATTCCTCTTTCAAATATAGCAAGAATGATATTTATTCTGCTAAGCTTAAAATGGAAAGTATAGTAATTTATCAATATTTTTTTATTCATTATTAAATTCATAATTATATAATATTAAAATAATAATTTATTTAT
>BMAW01129346.1:0-22739 GCA_019974015.1 Nephila pilipes | reverse complement strand
TGAACAACCTTAAAAAAATAGAAATGAATCACAATTTATATCTAATTACACGAATTAGGGCATCTATAAAGAAAAAGTTTGTATTTATTGTTATGTGCTCGTAAATGATCATTTTATTTTTTCAATATTTTTTTTCCTATTTTAATCAGAAATGCTATACTAAGAATTTAGAATTTCATTTCTAAAGAATGCTATGATTGTTTTTTTTGATGTTTTCCGAAAAGCATTTTTCTAAAATTAAGAATGATTATATTCTGAGTAGAAAGAATATATTGTATATATCGAGAGTGTGGTTCTTTTTTCAAAAATCTATCGAAAATTCAAATTTTGTATGTATGCCAGTGAAAAAAAAGTTAAAACTTCTAAAAGTATTGTGCATCAGTAGCTGACATGGATGACAACGAGGAACGAGAGTTTTTTGATACATGGATCAAGATATGGAAAGCATTGAAAGAGTGACAATGGTATGCATCAGACATTTCAGAGTGTAAACAGGGTTTCATGCATGACTTGCATTCTCGAATTCTGACAAGGACTTTGAAAGAATCTCAAATAATTTTTTTTCTTCTTTTTTGCATAAAGGTTGTATTCAAAACACTTAAAATATAAATTAGAAAACTGTAAGTAATATACTCTTTCATTATTATTTTTATATGCATCATTATCTACAGAATTCTATTATTATTCCAAGCTCGTGCTCTGGTGTTTTTCCGTAACAGATGCAACTTCGCAGATATCAAATATTTCATTTCGGTGACTATTCAACAAAACAGTAATGTAATTTTCAAAAAAATGAAACAATGTAGTTTATAAAAGAAAACGAATCGTTTCATTAGGGAATTAGTAATCTCATAAACTTAAGATATATAGAATGCTTTTATCACTCGAATTTATAATTGGCGATTTTGTATTGTGCGCGGTTAAAAGAAAGAACTTTGCATGTTTTTGCGAAATAGTGGATCCGTATCATGAAATGAACCCTGAAATTTGGCTTAGGAAAAGTTCCAGCATTCCGAGCTTCTTAGTAATATAGATTACTTCCTTTTATATTGTTTGGGCTGACGTTTACTGGAGTACTCTTCAGCCAAGTTATCTAAAATTATCTAAGAGAATCAATAAATTACCTTAAAGATCTCAGATGAGTGTTCTTATATGTGCTTTTAAGATTCTATATACAGGCGTTATTTTCGGTTACATTAAAACTGGATGTTTCCAGTATATAATGATTTTTCAACTCCATACAGAACTACTCGTTCAGATAGACTACATCTCACAGTGAATAATTGATAAGAATACGCAACCAAGAAGTTTTGCTTTAATATGCGCAACAGTATAAATAAAATTGTCTTTTTCAAGCATATTTAGTCCTTAAAAATTAAAATATTGTTATAACAAAGAGTAATAATTTCATTGAATTGTCACGATGATATTGGAAGCAGCTTGACTGAGATACAACAGATAAGAATGACATAACGATTTATTAGTCAGATCTAAGAACAGCTGTCACTTGACTGAGGATTCTCTTCCAAACTGAGAGAAGCCTCTCACATGGTATATATCACGCGAGAATATTCAGAACACTTGCTCTGGAAATAAAAAGAATATTCCGGACAAAGAGAGTTCCAGAAATTATAGAAGAGATAAAAAAAAAAGACGAAGGTTTGAAACAAGAACTTCGTTTCCGCTGAACGACGCTTTACTACGCAGCTATCACTCTTCGACATATGTGAATGTGTGTCAAGAGGTAGTTACGTTTCTACCAAAAAAATTTTATAACTCGTCTCATTGTCTGACATTAAAGGGCGACACACACAAGTGTGAAAAATGAAAGAAGAAGGTAAAAGGGGGCCTAATCTTTCCAGAAAATAATCCGATATTTTAAGTGATATTAATTGAAAGAAATATGTGTGATTGATCCACTAAAACAATGTAATATTCTCAAAGAATCCCACTCAGTTGCTGCAAAGAAATTGATATATAGAGTTGTCGAATCTCATATGTTCTTAATTCTTAAAAGGCTCCTTTAAAATCATATGAATGATTCTAGTTCACCATACAGTACGTAGCATTTGCAGTAATGGTAGCAATAGCAGTTATTCTAGAGGCATGAAATCTTCAACATTACGGTCCCATGAGTAGACTTTTTGTCTTTGACTGGTAGTTCCAAAAGAAAAAAAATACCAGAGAAGGGACGCCTGAAGATTTGTGGTTGCGATATTTAGTTGCAATTTCTGCTCACATGTATTTTGTACGCATACATCAGTTTTCAGTAAGAGCACATTATGTATGTTGGTTGATCGTCGACAAGTACCAGTAAGCTCTTCGGATGACTTACGGCGGGTACTCAACGAAAGTTACGCATACTACTGCATCAGAAATGATGTCATAAGACTTTTCTACTTGTTCGTAAAGTTTTTGCTTTGTAAAGCTCTTTAGCAGTTGGACGGTCGCTTATAATGCTTGACAGCATTATTTGTTCTACAGATTGGTGTCTGAAGGCCGAGGATAAATGGTCATCTTGGTGGCTTTTGTTGTGGCAAGAGCGTGGATTATCGCACTAACCGGTACACGAAAGCGTTGATATTAAATAAGTTCTCTAGTGTTTAAGAATGTTCGGCTGCATGGATTTCGGCATAAGGAAGAAGATATGGATTAAATTTTGGCAGGCTTTAAATACTCGAAATGGGTACAAAAAAGCGGCATTGTGCGATGTAAAGTACGTAGTGCAATAAAATCGTTATCACAAAAAGGTCACCGCAAATTTGATGTGAGTCTGTTTCATTTTAACAAGACTTGAATACATTTCATGAGTTTGATATCTAAAGAGAATATCAAACCACTTTAGGAATAATATTATTTTCTAAGCCAAGAAATCTCATGTATAAAGTTAGACATTCCGAGTTAAATAACAGAAAAGGTACTTAAATCTCAAGTAATGGCATTATACGCCAGAACAGATCTATTCACAAAAATCTAATCGCAAAACAATTTATTTAGAGCTTTGACATAATCACAACAATCTGCTTTCCCCACCAGACAAAACTATTTTGCACAAGACAAAGCCTATTGTGATGTGCTAGTCAGATAATGAAACAGAAAGGTTAAAAGTCTAAAATAATTATTGTAGGTGGAGATGGAGTTTTTTACGAATCAAAAGTTTGTTAATGATAAGATTGTGACATCTTTTTTTATGGGCTTTCTTTTTACTAAGCTTTAAAAAAAATGAAAGAGCTAGAACTGTTTTAATCGAAGAATAGCATCAGTAGAGATTTATATAATTAGGCATTTTTAAACTCTGTATAATTACATTCACGTAACATCATCTAATTATATAAAATCAAGAAAGTGTATCAAGGATCGTAGCCAAGCGTAATTCGTAGTGCAGTGCCATTTAAAATTATTCATTAATAAAAAGCAAGGCGTTGTCATGTAAATAGCTAAGATAAAAAAAATTCAGAAATATCTGAAACAAAATAATATAAAATAAAATTGTTCATATTTGTTTAGCATATTAAGTTAACAAATTCATTTTACGAATTTTTATTATTACAGGTTGTAGCAAAATATAACAACTATCAAGAATTTTCATTTCTGAATCTATTTAATCAGATAAAAGTAAATTTAAAGAAGTAACAATCATTTTTTTGTTTGCTTTTTTATATAATTACCGCTATAAAATATTCTAAATAATTTAATTTCCGCTGTTACTTGTTACATATTTTCACAGATAGTGATGTAAAATATATGTATGACTAATGAATTTCAATCAATAATTTTTTTTGCAGTGCTGTTACATAGTTTTCGATAATATATTTATAACCTCCACAAATATATTCATTAATTATTAACTACCTCAACTTTTATTTATCATTTCGCGTCAAATAAGGGATGCAATAAGGACAATTCCCGGTCAGGATACATAAAAGCTATTTTCCCAAATACAGTGATCTAGTCGAACATATGAAGCATCAAGAGAAAATATTACATTTTTCATTCAATGTGAAATGAATAATAGTAGTTTATTAACAACACACTTACAACAACACCTAAGGATATTGAGGGATGGACCTTGTAGTTTTGAAATTTATTGCCCAAGGAGCAGGGGCCGACACCTGGGTAGCACTTCACGCATATAAATATACATATATACTGGTATTTCAAAAATTAAGGAAATCAGCCTATTTTGTAGTTTTTTTCTTGGTGTTTTTTTTAAGCAATCAACTTAAATTAAAATTCAAACTGGCATAAAATTAAGTAAGAACCAACGTTAAATGATGGAATGAAGGATGATGGCGGATGTAAGGTAGCTAGAAGCAGGCTGGTCTCAGATCCAGATTATCAGATAATTCGATTTTCGCCTCGCATTAACTTATAGAACAGTTTAAGGATACTGGATCCGACGAAAAACCTTGGAAGATCGTCAAGAGCCATGACGGCCAGAAGATCACTATTTGTGCATTATAATTGAAGCGTAACAGGGATGCTACAGCTTCTTAGGTCTCTACTCAAGAGCTGTATACGGGCCAAGGAAATCAATTTCAAGGGTGACTGTTTCACGAGACTTCATGAGGAAAGCTATTGTAGAGAATCCACACCTGTTGTTTGCATCCACTCAGTTTTGCAGGCATACAGGCGTCTGCTTAAAATGATGCAGAGATCATACAATTGGAGCATGAATTAATGGTGACCGTTTTCTTCACTGATGAGTCCTGGTTCACGCCTAACCAGTGATTTCTTATACTTTCATGGAAGACCAGGGATCCTGCCCTCAATGTACGAAACCATTACGGCAGCGGAGAGCTTGATGGTTTGGTCAGGCATCATGTTGGATGGCCACACACCTCCATGTCTTTGAAGAAGGCACTGAGACTGTTGGAGGTATAAGGATGAAGTCTTGGAGCACTATGTTCACCTTTTCAGGGTGCAGTTGATCCTAATTTTCACTTTTAATAGATGACAATGAGGGCCACATAGAGCTCCAGCTGTTTGACTAATTTCTGAAAGGGAGGATGACTTCATAAGATGGATTGGCCAGACAGATCTCGAACTTCAATCAATAGAGTATGTCTGAACACTCTGGGAGAGACATTTGCAATTCACCAAAACCTCCGAGAACCATCCAAGACTGAAAACAGCGTTGTTGAACAGTGAGACCAATTGACCTGGGAACTCATAAATTACCTTATTTCGGCAATAAAATGGTGTGAGGCCTATATCTGTAAAGGGACCATACCCTCTAAAAAAATCCATTTTTTAAATTCTATTCTGTAACTACTGTTTCATACCTTTACTACTCCATTAATTTTTACATGATCATGCGTGTGTATGCATAACTGTCGGATGATTTATTTTTTTTTGTATATCAACCCTATGTACACACACAAATTTCGACTTAAATCACCAGTAGTTCTAAAGATAATTGATCAATTGGAAAATTCTTAATTTTGAATACAGAATATATATATATATAATAACCATATGTATATATATATATATATATATATATATATATATATAAAAGATAGTATATACCTTTCATGGTTTACTTCTCCTTTCTTTTTTCCTTTATACCGAGAATACTATGTATACCACAGAGGAGAAATCCTTTTATTTTAGATAATTATTCCACCGTAACTTCTCATGTCTATACTTTATGAATGGGGCGAACAGATGAGGGTAAAAGAAAAATTGTTTTCAAGTTACTTCAAAGTGAAGCGTTGCAGCTAGCACTAACAGAGATATGAATATACATTGTACTGTTTGCTTTAAGAAAAATTATTGGAGGTTTCAGGTTAAAACATGTTTCATATTCACTCAAAAAATTTAATTGATAAAACGTCCATTACATGACTTACTGGTACATGGCTTTATTTTCAAGCATGTTACACTCCATTATCAAGCATTTGTTAAATATAAGACAACAAAATTTTGTATTTACAGTCATAGAAATTTACCATCACTTTGAAAACCATTTCAATCCCAATTAGTGATCTTCCTCGACCGAGAGTTTCATTCTGAAAGATACTTTTAGGTAAAGAAATAAATAAATAAAAAAAAAAAAAAATCGAGTGCACAAAGTCCGCGCCGTACAACAAACTTTTTCTTAAACATTTTATTAAATTTTTGGTTTGAATAGCTGTAAGAACCTATCTTGTCAGAAGCAAGTGGTTTACGTGTCAGAGCAGCTTCATGAAAAGAAAAGTTGATACAATTTCATAATGATTTTATTCAATTCTTTAAATGCAGAACACTTATTGGTAGCGGATTGCTCCTTCGTTCTTTGAAGAAGAGGATCGGAAATAACAGGAATGGTAAATAAGAACGAAAAAAGAAAAGTGAGTTGAAACCACTGCAATATTCTCTCAAAATTTTCCTTTCTAACTCTACGCATTGAATCTTTGATTTTTCGAAACCCCTCATAGCTAGATGAACAAAAGTGAAATAACTGTTTAAGACAGAAAGAGAACCAGTGGTCTGAATAAGCCTAAAATTTAAGGAAGACACCTTCCACTTTTAATCATCATATTCTAACCACTTTTGATCCACCTACGGTCTATATCATTATACGACTGTTAAATTCGCCCAGCAAACCATACCTTCCATTTGGAAGTTTATTATTTATTGAATTGTCTACTCATGCAAACATGAAAATCGTTATTAATCATTGGTTACCCATCGACAAATGGCCTTTTTTCCAATCAACTTATTTGATTTGAAAGTCTTCGAAAAGAAATTAGAACAGAAATAATCTTTTTCTATAAGAATTATGAATTCCATTTTATGTATAATTAAGTTTCCTGAACGTTGTCTCGCTAGTTTTTTTTTTTGTGGTACTTTTCCTTTTCACTGGGACGAGGCAGTACAGTCATAATGGTACAACCGACGCCAAACGATCTTTCATATATTGAGTTTGAATCTTTTTAATGGTATGATTGCGCCGGTTGAATTTTGTTTTCTTTTATTCCAATTTGTATGATATCGATGTCTCGAAATTGTTTTGTTTAATTAAGTATTCTGATCTGAATTAATCGTTGCCTTAACTGGAAGAACCTTTTTTTTTATAATTGTAATAAATTGATAAGTTTCCTGTTTGTGGTTAGGTTTTGTTCTTCAATGAAAGAAAGTTTTAATCTTTTACGTCTAGACAGCCTTATTAGTTTTGTTGTTTGTAGAATGATATCAAAATACATTTTTCAGATTAGTGTATTCTAAATTGTAATACGAAACGTTAACCTGTCTGGTTAACTAACAAAACCTTCTATCAATGGAAATGCATTGGAATTCATTAAAAAATAAAAGACAGATTATTCGAGAAATTTTAATTTCAAGACTAATGAATCTTCTGTGTCAAAGTGTTCTTATAACTTTAAAAATTCGTTGTTTCCTTTGATGATACATTTATTTTGAAAAAAAAAAATATTTCAACTCCATATTAGGTGTGAAAGGAGAGTTAGATTTGAGAAATAAAAATATTCTTATGCATCAAAATTATTTATTTTTTAACATTGCGTCCTCAAAATCAAAATAGCCGGTAGGCGTGGGAGCCTAGACTGCATACTGTTTTATTACACTTTTAATAAGGTAACAAATTAAATGTTGTATTATATTATTAGCTTATTACATCGGATTAACTCCACAGGCATCTCTACCCTCATATATACACTTTTTGCATTCAAATAAGTAAAAAAAATAGAGTTTGAATTTGAGAAGAAAAATATTAGTTCCATAGAATCAACATTACGTTCAAGAAATAGCCTATAGTCGGGAAATAAAAGCGAGAAAAAAATAAATGCGAGCGACACAGCATTTTAGTTTAAAACTTTGTAGAAAGGTAAATGTATTTAGAAACTGTGACGGCCGCCCGACCCGGGCTTCATCTTGTGCCATCACTAGATTCAATTATTAAACACGACACAAATAATCAAAGAGACACTAGAACAATCTATACTTAATTTATTAACTTATATTTACTATGACAATAACTCGCTATGTTCTCCAGGGTAAGCTTTCTAATACCTTAGTTCAACCCACCAATAGTAATCTAATAGATTCTTACCACTAATCCTTCCTCGACTGCAACTCAGACTCTGGACCAACTGTTGAAAACAGTAAGAAATACCTCTAGTAACAATCTTTACTCTAACCTTCTATTTCAATCTTTATTTCCTCCTTCCTCTTATCTATCACTTCAGCTTCACTTCTCCTACAGCCTCTCTCTTTCAACTTCTCTACTCCTTCAGCCTCTCTTTCAGCCACTCTTGCTACTTTCAGTCGGAGTTTATATATTTCCTAACTCTCCCGCTTCACTTCATTTCTACCTGCTTTACATAATAACGCTTCATTTTTGGTTGGGCAAAGGTTGTTTAGCCAAAGCAATCAATTTCAATTAAAAGTCCCCAAGGTTAGTGAAGAGAAACCGCGAATAGCCCAATGTCACAACCCGAGTCATCAGTTGATGATTATATATTTTAATATTCTGATTCTCCTTAAGATTTTTAATTAATATGCAATCCATATTTCAGGCGAAAGTAAATACATGCATACCGCAGCTGATGTCACCCATCCATGCAAAGCTAGCACCTGCGCTACAAATGAAGTGTGCCTAGTGAACAGAAGCTGCAATTATGGCGAATCTTGTGTTCCTTTCATTTGCATACCGGGTAAGTATAATCTGATAAAATACTGAAAAAATTTTTTCAGTCGACTATTACATGGGGATGATATTTATATCCAGCAGATTCCGTCTCACATTAACGAGCCTTCCAACAATTTAGCCATAAATTAGCTAAGAAGGGATCATCACATTTTTCTGTTTCCGTGGGTGAGCTCATATGCCAGGAAATCGTTACTCAAGTCAAGATGTCAAGTCATAAATTATGGCGTTCTTCTCCTTTGCATAGTTGGAAAAGTGGAAAAAGTTCCGGTGCTTTGTTGGATTCCCTTGGAGACAGAGACAAGGAGACTGCTCTTTACAGATTGCTTAGTGGCCATATGAAATAGAAGATATTCTTTCTTACTTGTAAAATTTACACCATTTGTCTGAAATGTACGTCAAATCCGGTCTCATCAGATCATATTATGGCTTATATGGGACTGGATAAAGATGATTTATCTTGCATAGCGCTGAATGGACTTGGTCTAATCTTGTTTTGATCATGAAGAATTGGAAAATAACAGCATGGAAATGTTTAATTTTGTTTTATGTGTGAAATTCAGCGATACTTATACGCATGGAATTTTTTTTTTATTTAATAAGTTTAAAAATATAAAATACATTGCAATAAACAATTACAAAATTCGAAAAAATCCAAGTAAAATGCTTTATCTCCAATGTCACCGCAGTTTTGTGATTTTCGCATAACTGATAATTTCTTATTTTGAACTGAATGAAGTCGGTAACGTAGTTCATCAAGGTTATTTTCGTCTAGATTAAAAAAACAGAACTTCAAACTCAGGATACATTTTTAGATAGAAAAAATGTTTAAATGCTTAGATAAATCAGAGTGGTTCTTAGTACAAACATTCATTTTCCATATTTTGATTTAAAAATATAAAACCCTTTATAAAGACGTAATTTTTCATTATATAATACTTATAAAAAATTCTAAAAATAAATATTCATGCATCGGAGTATAGTTTAAAAAACTTGGTCTCATTTAATATTTATAGTGTAACATATTATCGGAATATTTTTATGCGAGAGTTCACAATTATTGAAGTTAAAAATTAAATTTATGCAGAACTGCATATCTGTTCAAAGTTCATTTTGAAAATGCGATATTATAGAGGTAATGTAATCAAAAAATTGATTGAGGCAATCACTCACAAAAGTGATCAAATATAAGTAATTTCTTAAAATAATTTCATTTATCCTCATTATAAATATACTTCACCCCTCAATTTTACAATTTTTTTCTTCTTCTTACAGGTTGCCGCATGGGAGCTGTATCTCAATTGGTTGTACCTGCCGGTACATATACCCAAATACCAAGATTATATAAAGGTAAACATTGCAATTCAGTTTGTTACTGCAACAAGCAAGGCGCAATTGACAATTGCGTTGCTATGCCATGCATCAACAAAGGACATTGCACCGTTCTTGGAAGAGAAATACGTAAGTTCATTTTAACATTCATCTGCAAACTTCTTTAAAAAATTGGAGGCTTAACAGTCAAATGCTTTTTTATTAAATTCCTCACACTCTCCCTATATATACCTTGTTCAAATTTTCAATGGTTAATAAAATACTTTTCATTTATCCACTTAAGTTTAAATACATTTTTTCAAACTTGTAGGGGATGACACTTGATGTTAATACAGTTTTTTCAAATAGCAATCAAATTTAATTGATCAAAATGCAGTTTAGCCCAACCACTTGTCGCGATTTCAAAAATTACCAAACTCGGCGAATTTTTTTTTTTTTTTTTTTTTTTTTGGGTGAATGTTAAGTCCACGAAGCGGATCAGGGTAGCCACTTTTGGCAAAATACCGCCAAATAATTCCTGTTTCCAAGGGTGGTTGGGCTAAACTGCATTCCAACCATTTAATTTACCGGATGAATAAAGAAACAAGCCAATGCTTCAATTATGTGATTCGTCTTGCAATGGCAAAGCTGGTAGAGCGTCGGCGTAGAATCTTCATGCCTTCGGGTCAAAGCATAAAATTTTTTTATTTGATTTTCAAATAATTAATTTTGGTTTTATATGGGAGAAAAAAAAATTTCTCTTATATAAGATATTTAGCAGGATATAAATTTAGGAATGAATACCGTCAGTGAGGAAACGTGTAGATGGCTGGAAAAAAATTTCTTTTCCCACTTAATATCGTGATTCTGTCATATGTATATACATATTTATATTAATTGTTATTATTTAATAAAATGTAACTAAAATAAAAATTTTCTTTGTTGACCTAAGTAGGAATTGACTTTAATTTTTTTTTTATATTACTTGTTTTTATTTTGCTGCATAGTCGACTATAGAGACTTAATACAAGAAAGATAAGAGATAATTATTTGTTTTTCCTACCTGGAGTTCTCTCGTAAAAAGTGCTGAGTATTTTGATTGTACCAAATCTATTGAAGTAGGATTAGAAGAACTTAAAACTTAGAAAAACTTAAATATTCATTTTGATATAGATTCAAAATATTAATGATATAAACATCAGATTATTTATTTGTTAGAATCCTTTCAATAACTGTTCCATCTTCTAAAATCGGTGTTTTGACCTCGTGATGTGTTTCCAAATCGTGTTAAATTGCAACGTCTCTGACCCGGGGAAAGCATATTAATTACTCGTTATTTTATTATTATTATTATTATTATTTCTATCAATTTCTTGAAAGGGATCCCCATAAAGATGCTTGTTTCCTTTTCTATGAGAGAATCTGATTGAAGAAAAATACTCTTGCAGGAATTTAATTACTACGGAAAGGCCTTTGTCGTAAGTAAATAGATAATTATGATGGCAAATCAATAATGTAAAGTATTAAAAACACAAATTTTAATGTCCATATCGTGTTTAGAATACATTGAGGAAGTGAGATTGCACAAAAAAAGATATAAATATTTTTGAGTTGATTGTTTTAAATAAGGGATCCACAGGTCATGGTTAAGGTGACTGACTGATTTAAAATTAATTTGTGCAGCTCATCAGGGACATTATATTGGAAACTGTACCATCTGCTTTTGTTATGCTGGAGAACTGAGATGCGCCAGAACTTGCCCGAAAGAATCTTTTGCGGATATGGAACTCATAGCAGGTAATCATACCATATTAAGACATTCAATACATCCTATCGTTTCATTATTTCAGTTTGAGACTGACTTTTAATGATATGCCTTAATAATAGACGTTTCTTTGTTTTATCTCCAGGACCATTATGTACTTGTTCACAGTATTATTCTCCAGTCTGTGGTTTGAATGGAAAGACATACACTAATCCTTGTGTTGCCAGGTAATATCACTTCTAATTTTAAAAAAAAAATTATTTCTTATAAATATTTAGTTACATATTATATATATTATTTCGGCATTAATTGTATTGCCACCCTTTCTGCGGAAGTTGGGTTGCCTTGGTGACTGGGAACATTTGAATTTTCAGTTTTCAGATCTGCTAACAACACTGTCTGGTCATCTTTGTTGCTCCTTAGACACCTGGGTCAAAAAGGAATTACCCACCAGACCAGTTATCAGAAGCTCAGTGGGAACATTGTTTTCTACCCCGTGGAAGGAGAGGTCGGTCAATTGATCGTTGACGGCGTTCCGAATTTTCGATCTGTCAGTCCTGAGAAAACTTGCCCGATCGCTTTTTGTAGTGCTCATATCAACTAGACCAAAAGGAATTCTCCCTCAGCCTAGCTACTAAGATGTTTTAAAACCTGTCATTTTTCTTGATGAATGTCGCTGCAGAGATATTTTCGCTCCATCTGACATACTTTTCAACCCCGAAAAGCGTGTCAGGAAAAGTGAGGGGTAAAGGGATGCTTTTCGATCCCGTGGTGGGTAAAAGTGAGTGCCGGGGGTGTTTCCAACCCTTAATCATTGGGTCCGAAGAAAATGTATACGGTCGTTTTTTGCAATGCTCTTCTTATCAACTAGACAATAAAGGGTTCCCCTTCGGTCTAATTACTAAGGCGTCGATGTTGTTGAAGAAAATCAGACACTTAAAATCCTATCATTGTCAGTTGTGACTTACGCACACGCCATCAAAGGGGTGAAAGTCTTTTTAACTGTAGATGGACTCTCTGAACGATATTTAAAGAAGGTTGTTTCTACGACAATTAGGGTAAAATTGAGCTTTTAGCCCCGACGGGATATTATTACAAGTATGAACAATATGAAATTTTCATGCGTGACGGAACTAAATTCTACATTTGCCAAGAATTAATTTTAATATAAAAGTTAAAATTTAAATAATTAAAATATAAAAGTGTTACATAGACGTAAAAGAAAGGGTAAGGGCTGTTACTGAAATTGATATACATCTTCTACTGTATTGAGCGATTGGAACGATTCCATATTGTCACTGACAGTCCCTAGTTGAGATAGCAGGTCCGTTTCACGCATGCGCTGCAGCCGTTTACGTGACTAGTCATGACTTACTAGTGGAGTGTTGTAGTTAGACTTTTTTGGAACAATTTTATGTGGGGATATATTCACCCATTAGCTCTGAACTGGGAGTTACTGCCCTCTAGTGTTCAATTCTTGTGTTACCATTTCGTCTTCGATGTTTGTACCCACATGGCTGACCTTAGCGACAGCCGATTATCGGATCTACTGACAACTTTGTCCGGTCGTCTTTTTCTGCCTTTAACTACCAAGACAGAAAGCAATTCTCTGCCGGGTCATGTTTTTGGCCACTTTTATTCTTATCCTTGTTTGTTGTGGAAGAGAATCGTTGCATTTTATTTGCAAATATATTTACATCAACAAATTTTAATTATACAAGTGTCGAGTCATTATAAATCCAATCAACGTTAAATCCAACTTAATACATTTTGCAAATTTTTAAATTAAATTTTTATTCTAAAATAGCATTTTTGATTACTGCCAACACTATAATGCAATTAACATAGCATAACTTTGACTAAAATTATGCCTTACCAATTGCATTATTATGAAGACGTTATTTAAAAAAATCAAAGTGTCAGAAATTCTATCAATTCTTTGAACTAAAAATTGATTAGACTTGAATTAAAAACTAAACGTTGATTATTCCTGTGTTGGAATAATGTTCTTTTAATACACCAATATTCTTTTCAAAATTCTTTGATATTCAAGGTTCTTAATTCGAGTTCTGCTACATCTGAGAACATTGTTATCGAATTTATACTTTGTATAAACTTTTATCGAAATGCGTAGTAAGGAGTTATTTAAATTTTTATTGATATGATCTTAATTTTGCGGAAATTCCATTCTTTAAGCTACCTGACAATTCATACGCGTACTACGAGTATAAATTAATACGAAAATTTCCAGAGGGAAATGGTAATACATTAAAGATTTTATTATAATTAACTTTAAATGCAGATAAAAATTCAAATTTTGATTAATTCGATAAATAATACAATATGAATTCAAAAAGGATTAAAATAGTTTATCATACGTAACAAACCGTGAAGTGAAATATCGATCAATATTATGTAAATGTGATCCAGTAGTGGAACTAAACACTTCATTTGAATCTCTTCTTCATTCTAACTATGTATTAGATACAGATATAACTAATCCTGAATTTAAATTTTATTTGGCGCATGTGTGAAATCCCGTCGACTATGGAAACTGCGCAATTTGAGACAAACTTAACCAGTTCGGAGACCAAAAATTCTTCAATTCCATTCAAGATATTGAATGAATGAGTCTATTTCATTGGGAATCCATTGCAACATAAATTCATGTTTACATGAACTTAAGTGATTATGACAATAAGTTTAATGATAATAGCTGACAAAACTCTTGCTAATATGTGTTAAAATGTTGTTGTGTTAAGAAAAAGGCGTCAACAAAAATTCGTGGGCATAAAATGAAGGATTCGTGGGGTTTTTTTTAAGTTCAAAAAATTTACATTAAAATACATTATGATTATAATTATATTTAGTTTGCTAAGGTGTATTCACATTACTTGAATGCATTTGATTTAATGCTTTATCGCCTGCTTTTATTTTAATAACCTATCAGGTTATTATTGTCCACTTTAATAATTTATCGTTAGCTCTTTTTTAAATATTTAATTCGAAAATTGATTCTTATTGCTGATTTTTTTTTTTTTTTGCTGTTGTTAACACTGGCAACTTTTTGTACATTGAAATGTTTTGCTCGTGAAAAATTAAACATATTAAGAATTTGAAGATAGTGATTTCTTTTCTTGATAGCAATTGCTTCTGTGGAGCCTGGGTCTCGGAAGAACACTTACTTAGCTCTAATTAATATTCATTTTGAATAACTCTATTTTTTTTCCGAGTAATTGATAGAAAAAAAATTTAGTACATGTTCACATGAAAAATTAGCAAAGCTCATTTCACTTTCATTTTACTTATTTTTTTTCATATGATTATGTTTCTAGTTTAAAATAATGATTTACAAAATTACATAAAACACGTGTTTGACGTCATTTTCAGGATTGACGAAAATGGTCGAAGAGATTGCACAAGTATCTTATTTTTCTTTGGGTTGTTTTTAAACTAATCTTCTTTCTAATGATTTGAATGAATAAAAGCGTTTAAATAACCATAGCTTCCTAAAATGTCTATAAGTTTCAGTTTTTTAACGACATTCCTTGAGTTTTAAAGTATTTGAATAAATGAGCTCGAAAATTTAAAACAAAATATTATTTATTATTATTTATTTTTTTTGCAACTAATATGGAAATTTTTTGGCTTCACCTATGTCCCATAATAACCGATTTTCCTACCGAACAACGTTTGGGTATAAGTTACTGCTTATGATCTCTATGGTTATCCAAAAATTGGATTAGTAAGTTTTATCATTACACTGTTATGAATGTTTCCTCCTCTTATTAAAACATAAATAGAAGTTCCCTTTTCCATACCAGGTAGCTAAATGTTATTTTAATTAGTTGTGCGTTACTTTTACAAGTAATCTGTAATTATTAAATAACTTCTGTGGTGATTTGCTTTCGTGAAAGCAAAATCAGGGCTGTTAAGGTCGTGGTCGATATATCGTTTTTTGTATATTTGCTTATCTCTCAAGATGAAATTTGTGAAGGAAAAAAAAATTCTGTATTTTTCTGTCTCATCTTTTTTTAGTGGTCGAAGAATCCATTTGATTCTTATTTAAATGCTACCAAAATCCTAAAAACTACGATCAGGTTAAATAATATTTTTTATTTAATTACATTTGTATGTCTAAAAACTTAACTCTAAAAAGCATTTTTTTTTGTGTTACATAATAATCTGTAGTATAATTTCGGGCAATAATTCATAAGCAGAAAACATTTTATTGTTGTTTTATCCTCTCGTGGGCTTATTTTCTTTGGATATTTACTAGTATCTTGACACCGAAGTACCTTAGTGGGTTTTTTGGTAAACACGGATGACGCACCCCCGGGATACCTTGCGATCTTTCACCATTTTCAACCATACTTCTTGTCATTCATTTTCCCCCTTTCCCTCAATATTTTTCACATTTAAATCTTAAACACGCATTGTTTGGAGCCGCGCAGCCAGATTTCATTCTTGCTCCATTAACCCCAATTTCCACTCACGTGCATTGTTGTTTCATACACTCAGAATTCCCCCCCCGCCGCCATTTTGGAATAGAATTTTTCTTGTAACTTCACAAAAAAGTTTGATGGAAAGGATATTTATCGTTTTAATGAGGAATTGTCACATATTTTAAGAAAAGAATTCGACGGAAGGGAATTTTTTTCATTTTAGTAAATAATTTGCTTTGTAACTTCAGAAAATAATTTATCGGAAGAAAAAAAAATGTCCATTTTACTTCTGAAAAAAATTATAATCGCATAACTTCAGGCAAGAACTTGTCTCTTTAACTTCAGTAAATAATTTTTATTGTTTTTGGCTGGAACTTATTTCGCGGCCTCTGAGAAAAGAATTCGACAAAAGGAATTTTATTGCTGTTATGAATAATTTTTCACATAAATTCTTGTCAAAGACTTTTTCATAAGTTCGGAAAAAAAATCAACGGAAAGATATCAGTCATTTTAATGAAAAATTTAAAAGAATAATTCCATTCAAAAAAATTATCATCCATTATTCAACGATAATTAGTAAAATATTCCCTTCTAAATATATAAAGAGCTCTATACATCTTCATAATATTAATATTTCTGCAATACCTTTTGTTCTATATTTTTATTTCTTTCATTAAATTTCTATTCATAATGCTGAGCTTTTTTTTAAAAACATAGCTTTTTAAAACAACGTACAAGGTTTGTTAAAACGTAAAGGTGTTTCTATTAATTAAATGCACATTTAATTCACATTTTTTCTTTCTTTTTTACAGATGTGCGGGATTGAAAGAATCTCACTTTCGCCCAGGTTCTTGTTCAGAAATGGATCCATGTAAAAATAACACGTGTGGAAGTAAAAAGAGGTACTTATATTAATGTATTACGCAAACCCGGAAATATTTGTGTGTGTATACTTGCATAATTATTTTATTGTACTTTCCTCCTCGACCTATTATTTTAGTTTTGCTTGCAATTTATTATTTATTCTCTTCGTTAAACAAAATAATATAAATAAAATATTTTCATAAATTCGTATTAGTGTTAAGACATTGGATGCCAAAGTGATGTCCCGGTATCACTTCAGTCACTAATTTGGATCATTGCAAGTTAATAAAGTTTGGTCACTCATTAAACACTCTAAATCATCACAGAGTTAATAAATCCTTAACTTATCCTTAAATCCTTAATCCTTATAAAATAAATCCTTAATTTATTTTTATTCTTCCTGGTAGAATAATCAAAAGATGCGTTTCGGGAGTGTGAAACAAAACTCTCACGCGTACATAATAAGATTCTCAGAAAATTCTACTTATCTGACCATTGTTAGCTGTGATGCCGAGTCCGGAACTAATCCCAAATCAATCTAAGACAACAAAACATATCGCGAAGAAGATTGGAAAGTCAGAATCTTTCCAATCTCTCTCTTCTACTACAACTACTATATTATACTCTTCTCAGCTTTTAATTGCTATCTCATCTCAATCGTATTCACAACACTTGTTTGTATAGTCTTCTTTATAAGTCACACATAATTCAGAAGTTCAAGTTTTCCCAAAACCAGCTAGTAACAGAGAGAATTTTGCTAACTTATAAATATGCGTGATAATCCATGACTGTGTGTTTATTTTGCATAAATATGAATATAATTTGTAATTTTTTTTTGTGTGGTAGTTATTTCTATACGGAGCATGAAGGAAGTTTTTTTTTTTTTGTAAAGATTTATTTTATGCATGGTTCGCTTAACATAACCACTCGACATTGAACAAATTCAATTTAAATTACATTATCATTAATTAGTAATAATGTTAATACATTTAAATTTAATTTGAAAATTAACATGTTTTTTTACCATCATTACCGTCGAAAAGAAATGGGATTACCTTGAATTGAACTTAACTGGTCTTGTTCAAAATCGGATTAAATTCCGTCTGAATTAAATAAAATATAGAAATTTTAGAACAGATAAAATAAAATAAAGGCATTTGCATCAAATTGGTACAGCAGCATGATTCCTTGCTTTAGCTTAATTATGTCGTTTATAAAGTACTGTAAATTACTGACAATGTATTGTCTTAGTATTGACTGACGGCATACCCAGTAATCAGAATCCTCAAAAAATCATTATTATTTTTAGTTCTATATTGTACTTAAGGATTTAAATTGTTTGCGTGATAATCCTAGAAACCACTGTGTTTATACTGCAATATTTGACTGATCACAGTCAAAATTTTCAATTTTCCGCTTATTGCTAATTTTTGTGTACAATAAGTCAAAATGTATTTTTTTTATATAAAAAAGAAAAGTTATAAAAGAAAATTTTTTTAATTTTATTAATTTTACACTTTTTTTATATAATAATTATTATTTTCAATTTTTACAGGTTCCTAGAAGACAAGTTTACTGAGTTTAAAAAAAAAAGGAAATGCTCTACACATATGGTATGTCTCATAATGACTTAATTTTTTACATTTATGAAGTTTAATGAACTTACATGTAGAAGTAGTACACGATTATTTATCAGCACCATATTTTTAGCGTGTGTGAGCCTTTCGCCAAAAAATTGGGTCCCAATAACAGGGTCTTACAAGCAGAAATTACTATAGATGTCAATACTATGTTTCTCGAAACTCAAATTCATAACTTATAACACCATTAAAACTCAAATTGACACCCATTTTCAAAACCATAAGCCAAATTATTGCTATACATGGTGACCTTCAAGTCTCCTTAACTCCTGGACATCAATAAATATTAACAAACCCTTGAAGGTATAGATGAGGAAGGAATTAAGCAATGGATAAAGGTATCATGTAAGTTCTTTATTCTCAAAAGAAGGAAATGTGTCTTCTTCATAAACTATTAAAACTAAATAGAAGCTCAATAACTGTGAATTTAAAACATTAACTGGTGAAAATGTTGCGTCATTTATTGTCCGGAGTCTTTGTTCCAGTGTATGGCGGTACTGCTAGTTACACTGTATGGCGAAAAGTCCGATTGGGGGTCACATATAAACCATCGTAAATCTGGCTTGAGAGAGAGTACCACTTTACCTCCACTACTGCATGTTGATAATAAGCAGCTTCAGAGGGCGGGAAAGTAAAGAGGTTTATAATTTTGAACCTGGCCCAGTGACGAGAAAGAAAACCGCTGGCACCTCCTCTCCAAACTTCCATACACCTCAACGGGAGATTTGAATCTCTACTGGATTTAACATGCTTCATTCTCACACGATAGATCTTTAAGGGCTACAAACTCATCACTCATGAAAGCCGTGAGTTCGGACCGGTACAAGGTTATTGTGCTACCTGCATGCGGAACCGTTTTCTAAATGTTTACGCGGACTTCATCAAGTCTCTTCAAACCGGTATCATCTCTTTCAGCATTTTTCCAATCTGCACGAACGGGAAAATCATGAGGTGATGACCGGGTCTGTATGGAAGATTATCCAGAACCTCCCATTCCAATCTCTAGAGGACCCGTGTGGCATCTGGGATGACAGAATAATCCCTACTGTAGCTCATACATGTCGTAAAAAAGGCGATCAAATGGGTACCCAGCGTCTGAGGGTGTAGTCGGGTACCATGCCCCTGGTACCATGCCTCGTTGTATCGGTCTGCATTAAGAGTACGTCTCATCTCAAATCACTCCAACAGAAAGTAGCCATTCTCGTCAAAAAAATAAAATAAAAGCAAAAGTTTGACAGCCTGAACTACTGCTTTCCCCTGATTCTACAACTCAAATACTGATAGCAGATGGCAATTTTTTCTTCGAAACACTCCTCCCTAATTGCCGCATTCACACTCACTATCATTGACACAAGCCTCTGTACATCTAATTCTTATCATGAACTAAAATAAAAAAATCAATCGAGAGAAAAAAAACGGACTCTCTTGGGAAAAAACTAAGAAAATATAATGTAGTAAATTATTCATATCATAGTTCAGTAAGTGTAAAGTTTTATTGCAATACCGTGAGAAAAAAGTATATTTGATGATAAGTATGTAAAAAAATAAAGTATTTGCGAGTTTACGCGTTGATATGAAAGAATTATCAAGGAACTCAACTCTGATTTCAAACAGAATTTCGTCAAATAAAGCCTTATTAAATACCCATTAGCACTGGTTCCGCTTTAATTGTTGTCCAAATAAAATGAATTTTGCACTATTTGTAATGTTATTATTTTTTTTTTTTGTTCTTTACTAATAAATTTTATCACTTAATATGTTATATCTATAATACTAATTTTAAAAAAAATGGGCATGGAAATATATTTTATTGATGTTACCTTTTCAGTGAATAAAGATAATCGGTGAAGATAAGCCTTATTCTCCAGTCTGTGATACGGAAAACGACGAACAACGCCTGCTTACTCTGGAGGAAAAGAGGACATTAGCTTATTATTTTGAAAATGCCTGGTAAGAATTTGAACGGCCACAAAAATATTTTTCAACACAAAAATACGGTGGAAAATATTTTTTACCACTTTTATTTATTTACCACTGTATTTTTAAAGATTTACAATTAATCTTACAAAATGCATCTCTAGTTCAACAACTAAAAGTGAAATTTTAATATATATATATATATATATATATATATATATATATATATATATATATATATATAGTAAGTATATATATATATATATATATACCACTGTAAGTGCCAATTAAAATATCCTGCCGACTCTTTAAACGTTCCGCCTCTCTTTAAATATTGTAAAATAGTACCATTGAATTACGTTTCAAAACAGTCGAAATCAATTCCCTCATTTTTTAATTAATTAATTTATTGTAGCGTAGAGAGAGAATATTTTTACACGGCGGAGTTACAACCCGCTGATGAATAAAGAGAAGAGATCAGAGATAAGATTTGAGAGCAAGAGATGGCTTTTCGCTATGTTTTAGTTGTATAGCAGGATATTTGCCAATAAAATGCTATATAACATGGGACGAATGGAGGGATTTCGAGGAAATTTAAGACATAAAGTTTGGTAGAACCATCCTACAGGTCTGAAGGCGTGATCTGCTTTATTCTGCGAATTTTCAAAAACGCGTGATTTCACAATTAATTTATGGAAAATGAATTGGCTATGGTTAAAAAGGAAATGGTATCAGAAAATAGAATGAACGCTTTAATTTTAAATGAGAGATGGAAAATTGGGAAATTAATTTATTATTATAAGAACCAATACAGTTATCATTACATATATATATGAGTTTCAGGCCGCGCGAGAGAAAGTAACACTCAGAATTAAAATATTCCAAAGTTGGAACAAAAATTAACTATCAACATCATAGAACGTTGGTTCAAAATGCTCTCTTTAAATTGTCAGCTATTCTTCACCCCTGGAGACTTTATGCTGACCAACTAGGATGTGGAGGGTTCCTTCAGGTCACCAGAAAATTTTATTTAAAACAATTGACGAGAAACCTGATAGATCCGCGTGATTGGTTGCGACCATTGATCTCATCAATTTTTGTTTGTATGTTTTTGGCAATTCTTAACTGATTCTGCGGGTACATTTCGATATTTGTGGCTGCTTAATTACTCAATCTATCAGAGTATGTTTGATTTAGATATATAATCAGAATTATACGAAATAAAATTTAATGGAGTACAATCTGTGAGTGTAACATAAAGTATCTTATCGATCGTAAAGTTATTGTAACTTATAGATCGTCTAATACGATGGTCTATTGGAATTTTTACTTTTTAATCCGACTTATGGACCTTGCGTGCAAATGGATATCTACAGAAAATATGTAGTTTTAAGTGGGTTAGGCCGACTTCCAAAACGTGCCGTTAGGTGAATACTGGAGAAAATTTGTAAGACAAGGCCATCTTTATATTAGGATACATTGAAAGGCAAAGCACTCCTCCCAAAAAAAGGGGATTACTTTTTCAAATTTAAAAAAAAAAAATGCCTGAGCCATTTTTAACTTGTGGAATGTTTTTCAAAACTACAAGACTTTAACAGACATGTAATGTATTTATCATGTTATTCCTCAAAATTTATAAACCCTTCAAATTGCGGAATTATTTTAACGTTAATGTAAACATAAATCTCAATTTTAAGTATATAGGAGGAGAACATGTATGAAATTTATTGTAAATGATGAAAGAGATCAATATAATTGTAAATGATTAAAATATTAAAATATACCGCTTCTCATATCATGAAGCTAGAATATATGCATGCCATTGATTTTGAACATTTTGCTATAGAAAATGTGTGTTTCCTCCTTCCACTTTATTATTTGTTTAAGGTACGTCTTAAATTCATAAAAAATGGAAATACTTTTACAAACAATTCTTTTTTGATCTCTAGAATATTTATATTTTAATAAATAATGCTTGTTCATTTTGGCTGTTAAAACGGCAGCCTTAAAAAATAAAGTTTTAAAAATAAATAAGTCACAAAGCCGGAAAGTTTCGCAGAATAAAAGTACTATAACCCCATTGTAATATTAAATTAAATTTACTTTTATTTTTCCATAAATTCAAGAAATTGTTGATCTAAAAG
>BMAW01129345.1:0-28885 GCA_019974015.1 Nephila pilipes | reverse complement strand
TGTGTCGATATGTGGTGAAAGTAAGTTGTGTCGATATGTGGTGAAAGAGCCACACCTTTTACGGCGAAGAATGCCGATGATATAACCATCCTGGTTAATGTTTTAAGTGCACCCTGCACATTGCTAACTGTTTTGTTTGAAGAAAGTGCACCCTGCACATTGCTAACTGTTTTGTTTGAAGAAAGTGCGCCCTGCACATTGCTAACTTTTTCGTTTGATAGAAGTGCACCCTGCACTTGGAATAAAGCGTGTGAAAAAAGTGCGCCCTGCACTTGGAAGTGATCGTTGAAAAAAGTGCGCCCTGCACTTGGAAATAATCGTCTGAAAAGGAAGTGCGTCCTGCACTCGTAATTAATCGTTTGAAACCAGAAGTGCGCCCTGCACTTTAATCGTTTTGAAGAAGGTCCGCCCTACATGTTTATTCTTTTGTTTGATGAAAGTGCCCCTGCACTCAGTTTTGAAGAAAGAGATTACCGTTCGAAGAAAGTACTCCCTGTACTTAGTTTACTGAAGAAAGTACTCCCTGTACTTAGTTTTGCAGGGAAAAAAAAGAAAGTACTCCCTGTACTCCAAAATTGTCGTCTTCAAGAAAGGTTTTGAAGAAGTGCTTACAGTACTGTGTTCGATTTTTCTTTTGGAATTGCATCTTGGAATTGTGTCTTGTCGTCAAAAGAAAAGAAGAATAAAAAAAGATAAGTGTTTTTTTTTCCTTACATGAAAAATTTATTTTAATTTGCAAAGAAAATTTTGTTGTGATGCAGTATAGTTTTGTTTTGATTTTGTATTAAGCTCTTAATTTATCACGATATATATATTGTGTTATTATTGAATTTTAATGAAAAGATTTGTGTGTGTAGAAATCATAAATATCTTATAAATATTATTAAGAAAAGTCTAGAGAAGTTTCGTTTTGAGATATTACATAATTTTGGAGAGATATAGTTTTGTATGAAAATCGTATTAGTATTCTAACAATTTACTGCATTTCTTATTTTATGTGTGTTAATTAAGAACTGAAACTGTGTTGTTAAAAGGAATAATTTTCGTTTTGATTTTCAAATGCAAATTTAATTTTGATATTTTTTTTGAATGTGTGTGATCTTTCTTAATTTAATTACAAGCACCACAGAAGGTAGACTTAAGGTAATAAGGATTGTGTCAATTTCGTTTTAAATTTTAATTTAAAAGAAAGTCATTTAGTTCTGTTTTTGAAATATAAGAATTATATGAATGCTTTATTGTATTTATGTGAGTATTTTTAGGTACTTTTTGAAAAAGGAAATTAAGTTACATTTCGAAAGATTTTTAGTTTGATATTGTAAATTCGTAGATAGGTCAACATTTTAGGTTTATTTGAGTCAATTAGCTTTCTGTTGTTATTTTATTTCTTTCCTTAAGAAAATGGCTTATTTGGCAAAGGGTAAAAAGGAGGATTTGATCAGATTGGCGGAAGAATTAGACTTAAAAATTACTCAGGATATGAAGATGATAACTTTAAAAGAAATTATTCTTAAGAGTGATGGATATGAAGAGGAATTCGTCAAATCGATGTTTGAGGAATTTGTTCAGGAAAGGAAACGGAAGGAAGAATTGGAATTTCAGGAACGGAAACGGAAGGAAGAACTGGAATTTCAGGAGCGAAAACAGAATGAAGAATTTGAGGAAAAAAGACGGAGAGAAAATTTTGAGCTGGAAAAATTAAAGCTAGAAGTTCAAATAAGATCAGCTCAAGAACCACAAATGGAAGGTTCAAGAATACCCAGTAAGGAATTGAGCAAGCTTCTTCATAAATATGATATGAAGGAAGATATTAGCCTGTATTTAGTACTATTTGAGCGTCAAGCTAGTAGAATATCTCTACAAAAGGAACTTTGGGTAACCCATCTGTTGGGGCTACTACCGCAAGAAATCACGCAGATAATTGCTCGCGAGTCTGAGGAAAAAGCCAATGATTATGATCATGTGAAGAAATTATTGTTAAAGAGATTTAAGTTAACTCCCGAAAAATTCCGACAACTGTTTCATACGTACCAGAAAATTGCTGAACGTACCTGGCAAGATTTTTATCATGAACTACAGACCTATTTCGATGAATGGACGTCTGGACTAAAAGTTGAAAGCTTCGATCAACTCCGGGATTTAATCATTGCAGATCAGATGAAAAAAAGCGCACCGTTTGAGTTTAAAGAATACTATTTGGATGAATGGTCCCTAATTAGTTCATCTAGTAAATTGGCTGAAAAATTGGAAGAATTCGAAGATGTGAGAAAAACATTTCGAGCTAAGCCAGTTAATTCATTTTCGAGAGACAAATATGAAGTTAAAGGACCAAGCAAGTTTGGAAGATTTGACAAAACTCCTGGAAAGGTTGAAAATCCCAAATATGAGTCAAACAGGCCTGATAGAAAACTTTTTGGACTTAGTCACAATAAGGAATTCGAAAAAAGAAGACAACTGAGATGTTTTTACTGTAACGCTCTTGATCATTTGCGTCCAAACTGTCCAAAACTGAAGAAAGCTTCAGAGCCTTTAAATTCTGTTTCTGAATGTGATGCAAGAACAAATTTTTTGCAGCCATGTACTTCTCATGGAAAAATAAATGGTATCAGTACCGAAATCCTTCGCGACACTGGAGCCACTATAGATATTGTTTGTCGTAGATTTGTGACACCCGAGGATATGACTGATGAACATGTATGGGTGCAACAACCTTTGGATGCTCGTTCTACTTGCTTACCACTAGCAAAAGTTCTTATTGAATGTGAATGGGGCAGAACATTCACAAAAGCAGCTGTTATTCCAGATGAACGGTATCGTGGTCATTATCTTCTAGGGAATAGGACTGCTGCTCTCTTCGAAAATGAAGGAAACATTTCATTGCACCCAGTGATTGCGGTTGAAACTAGAAGACAAAAATTTAGAGAAAAAGAAGAGACTTCTGAACAGTTGGTAGAGGAACTCCAAAGCATTGTCGTTAACAGTGAAAATACGAATCCAGAAGTGGTTGAACTCCTTCCTATTGATGATGAATTCCAGACTGAATTAACCGAACCTAATGGAAATCAGCTCAAGCAAGCTGAAAAGGAAGATGCTGAATTAATTCCATTGATAAAAGATGTTGAAGAGGTGGAAAACTCTAAAAAAACTGAGCAGATTATTTTCATCGCAGATCCTATGCTTGATGAAACTAAAATTGATATATTTGATTCTCCTTGTCTCACCATAAATACAGATTCTAATCTTCAAGTAGTAGAGCATATGGACTGTGAGATTTTAGATAAAAGAGCTGTGCCGGAAAATGTTTTATTTCTGCTTCAGTAGCTTCGTTCAAAATTATGCCACATCAAAGTGTTGATCAAAATGTTAAATTAAGAACAGAATATATTAAAACTCTATGTTATGATTCTATGAACATCCAAGAGGATATTAACTGTTCTGCAGGATACTTTACTTGTGAGGAAGCATCAGATGGTTTAGATAATAAGTTTACTCAAACTTCAGTATCAGAAGATGGTGATATGTTATATGATATTCGACCTGAATTAAGTAATGAAGATATGTCACCTAAAACATTGTCGAACTCAAAAGGTTATAAAATTGATCATGATTTAGAAGGTAAAGAAACTGTATCATGTATCTTTTCAACAGAATCAGATTTTCTACGAGATGAATGTCACTTAAAAAATGGAAATGAGAAAGATACAGACAAACATGCCGATGTTGTGTTTGATAAAGAAAGTATGCCTTTCTTAGTTCAGAAAATGCAGTCAAGTATTTCTATAAATAATCCATTAAATTATGAAGATCTTAATTGTGAAGAAAATGATATAACTGAGTTCTTAAAAGATGCAGAACATCAGATTGATGCGCACTGTTTGGTGAACAAAAAAGAAAAACACGAATTCACTGCAAATAATGAAGATGAAGAAAATGGGATCTATTTCAATACAGAGAGAAAAATGTTGGGTTATTTGAATAAAATAAATGACCGAAATAGATTGAAAGACAGAGAAAAGTCTTTAAATATTCCTTATAATTTAGAGTTGCATGAGAGTGAAATAATTTTAGATAATGGAGAGAGATTAATTATAATTAATAAAAATTGCAATAAATCAATAACTCAGTATTTTAAACATTCAAAGGAAGGTCATGAAACCCCATTTAATCTATATTATTTCTATATATTGTTACCTAATTTTTGTGTTTATAATACCAACATGTTAGTAACAGCTTTATTTCTAAATTTATAATTTTTAAGGTTTCGGATAATGTAATTTCAATGTGTAGGTAAAATTGCTAATGAAAATTTTCATAAGTGTTCTCTACGAGTAATGAATCAGACTATAAATTATCCAAACGTAAAATGTTGTTTATTATCTCATTGATGATGATAGAATTTCAAGTATAGCTGAGAGTGTAGACAGTTCTTTGGCAATAAGTAAATTTTTTGAATCTCTGATAATAAAATACAGTGTACTGCTTTGAAACATTTACAAAAAAAAAAAAAATCCATATAAATTAATATTAATGATCCATAACTGTCATGGTATGAAAATGCTAATGTGCTTTGTAGAAATGTTACATAATTAAAGGTTAATTTATGTTGCTGGTATTTGCTGAATATTTGTATTGCAGATATTTTAGAAGATGATTGTAAGTGTCATATATATATGTGTAAAATGCTTTATAAGTATATATTCATACTTTGTTTTATTTGTGGGGAAGATTAATGATGCTGTAGATGTATATTTGATTGCCTAAGTCGACTATTTTAATGGGAAAGTTATATGTGGAGATGATATATTTAATGTAATAATTTCGCGGAAATAATTTTTGTATATGGAATCACAGTGTATTATTGTATATGTTTGTTTTACGTTATCACATTAGTATGCATATATTGTAATTCCTTTAGTGTGTAAATCTTTCCGAAATGCTTTTTACTAACGTAAAAAGATCTTAACGGAAGAGGAGTTGTGACGTCATAGCTTGTAAACATATTTTGTTGTTTATTTCTGTATTCTTGGAAATGATATACTCCCCTTGAATGACGTCATTTCCGCTTGCAACAGAGGAAACCGTTACACTGCCCGCCAGACACCAAACAGGTTCGCAGTCGACACGTTGTCATTGGCGAGAGCAGAGCTCTGTAGTTGAATGATGGTCATGAAGATGTTAATAAATGTTTTTTTTTTTAAATAATTGATGCCTCGTATATTTTGCCACTACGCCACAAGCGATTTCTTTAGCTGTGAGCGTCAACAATCTTGACAATCAATATTGTTGCTCTTTTGATACAATTTTATTAAGTCGTGAGCAATATTAAATAAGCAGCATTCCATGAAATAGGAGTTAAAGATTTAATTATGTATGAGCTATATAAAGAATTTGTTCTTCCCACACGGGGGATTCTTAAAATAATACTCAACAAAAGTGGAAGAAAGCACAAAACGTTTCTGAGGAGGGCTCACTTCTAATCGGAAATAAAATAACATATTCCAGTGTTGAAAATATTTTTTTTAACTACGACGCACTTCTTAATAAGTTTTAAATAATTTTAAACAAAGTGTGCAAATACATTTCGAACTAAAATATAAAATGAACATAATGTTAAACAAAAGAACAGAAAAAAATGAAAATAATAAGAATATAAATTGGAACAAAAAATATATAACACAAGAAGAATGTACGAAATAAAACTATATATATATATATATATACACACAAACACTCAGAGACTTAAAATGATTATTTCTAAACTGAATAAAGTAAATGATAAAAATTACTCGTTATTAGAATAAATAGCTTAACTCCTAGATTAAAATAAACAAATGAGATAATAAACTCTAAAAAAATACTAACAAACAGTCTAAAGAGTTTTGTCGACAAACTGTGGCAAAGATATATAAATTTTCAGAATGTTTAGTTGCGAAAGAACTAACAAAGTTAACTGTAAAGATTGTTGATTGATTGGTTTTATGTGTCGCAATGGAAGCAACAAGAGGGCACTTTGCGACGGACCTCGTAATTTTGAACTTTGTTCAAGTGATGAGGACGATACCTAGTTGGCACCTCTCTTTCCTAACTTCCACGTGACGCCAACGGACCAATGACGCTAACGGTCTCGACAGATTTAGCTTGCATCAACCGCAGCTACACGGTGGATCTTTCGTGGCATCGAGGCTCAAACCCACGACCCGACGAAATTCGCCAGCCGCGAACCTCGACCATGGTTACTAAGCTACCATGGCCGCTATATTTAAAGAGCAGCAGCCATTTCTCAAATCGAGTCCATACATTTGAAGAGACTGTTTTCGGGTTGTATCTTAGTGCTCGTTGAAATGATGAATCGTGTTAGTAATCGAAGTCGTTTAAACCGGAATAAATAATAGAAAGATCATCTTTGCCAGTGGTACAGTAGTTCCGTTAACATTGGTTTATAAGATTCTTTATGAATTTTTTTTTTTATTACTCAGTGAGTTTTGAACTAGATTTAAGAGTAGGATGATTGCGACATTAATTTTGAGTTTGCAAAGTAATGCCACAGAAGTTGAAAACTCAATCGGGTAATCGACTGCCTCATTCGAGTCACAAATACAGAGGTACCTTGATTAGCTCAGGAAATTTAATATTCCTTGAATTATCTTTTATCACTCTGTAAGATTTATTTTTAATATTATTACAATTTTACTTTTCTTTATTGTTGCGGTCGTAGTTAATACAGAGGCTTCAATTGCGTAGTGTGGAAGTTTGAGGTACAGCTCAGGTGTCCTTGTTACTTCGGTGAGGTTCAAATGTACGAGATACGTCACCAATAGCCTTCATGTTGCTTCATATTGCAACGTCAATTGATAATCAATCAATAAACCAAGGCCGCGCAAGTTGAGTGGTTGCTTGCTTATAGCTGACCATTGTTTTCGCCTAATCGTGGGTTCGAATTCTCTTGAAACTAAAGACCCGTCATGTTATGGAGCTGATGCACATTTAATCTGTCGAGTCAAAAGTGCCTCCATTAGGGTGGTTTGGAAATGTGGAGATGGAGTTACCACCTCAGGTGTCGTCTTCGTCCGTGACCGAGATTCAAAATTACGAGATCCGTCATCAGTAGCCCTCATATGGCTTCAATTTACAACCCTAATAAAATAGTATTTGTTGCTGTATAACCCATTAATAAAAATATAAATGCTAATAAAAAATCAATCATCATCAATCTGACCTCTCGAAAATATGTCTTCAGTGTGGCGAGGTTTTGCGGAATAGAGTAGGGTGCCTGCTGCGGTGCCGACCACGTCGTCTGAACGTGATGCAAAATTAAGAGACGTACTACTTGTGTTTATTGGACCTTTCTATCAGTCAGAAAAACATATTACGTTTCGTTGACACAGTAAATATTTTAGTTATTGAAAAGGAATAATTTTGTATTGGAGGTACTCTTCTCAATTATTTCCCACAATTGCTTTTTGTTTGAAAACGGCTCGCTAATCCTTGCCATATCACTAACATATATTTGAATTGAAAACTTTTTGTACTTTTCTCTTGGGAAAAGAATTGAAAAGCTTCATTTCATGCTCACTGGATGATGGTGGTATTGTTGGATCCCTACAAAAGAAATACTAAATATTCTCATTATTTAATTTTTGATTTTCAGGTATATTAAAATATTTACAATTATAATTAAAAAACCGTCTTCATTATAATCTAAGAATGATCTTGTTCATAAAGGACACTTTAAAATAAGGGATTCCATTGCAACTGGAATTGAAATGAAGCAATTAAGAAAAAAGCAAATTACGTTGCACAACGTTGCAATAAAATTCCAATCGAAATCAGTTGAACGTGCGTGTCTGTTCGAATTCAAGTGTTCGCACAACCGATATTTCTAGCATTTTTAGAAGTTTTTAAGGTAAGTTGTGTTTCATTATTATATAGTATCACTGAATGATATATTATTTGAAAAGCTTTATAATTAAATTTAACTGTTAAATATTCAAATGCTTATTTTGCTAGCTGGATTTTAAATAAGTTTGAAGCCAATTTGAAAGACTGAACTGAACATTAAGAGCATTTTCAGTTTTAATTTGTATAATAGGAAGGGGGGGGGGGAAGTTACTTTTAAAAAATTTTTCTTTTAATAAAAACGATCCATTTTTCAGTTAATGAATCCAAGAGGAAAAAAATTAAGTAAATTGACAGAAATAATTTTTCTCGTATCAAACATCGATTTATTACGTTGCATATAAAGAGAAATTTCAAGTTTTGTGAATTTCTGCTTATAAGTTCGAGTTATGGGGGCATGAAAGGGAAGCTTTGCATTGTTAAATAAAAATCGTATTAATAAATTAATGGGTTGGAATGCAGTTTAACCCTTAATTAAATATTAGTAATCACCCTTGGCAATAGGAATTACTTGGCGATATTTTACCAAATGTGGGTACCCTGTTGTCACTTCACTGTGATTTAGGCGACCCGTGTGGTGACCGAGGATGACAGAATAGTCTCACTGTAGCTCATGCATGTCGTAAAAGGCGACTAAAATGGGTACCCAGCGTCTGGGGGTATAGCCGGGCACCCTGCCCCTGGGGATTATATCGGGTCCTCAGGGACTTGCCTTCTTCAGGTAAGTATGGGCTTCACGAAGCCGAGGTGCCCTAGTGATCTTTCTTTCCCATGGGGTTTACTGTCTTTGGTAAACATGGGTGACACACTCACGGGATACCCTAGCGATCACTCTCTATTTTCGACTCTCCTTGTCAACCACTTTTTGTCTTTTCATCTTCACGTCTAGACTACAGTTTAATCTTGTTTGGCGCAGCATAGCCATATCTGGCTCTTGCGCCAATAAACTTTACATTCACTCACTGCTGAGCGTAGACTTCTTAGTTTCTAGAACATTCTTTACTGTCCATTACTTCGTTTCGTAACTTTTTCAGTTCTGTCGTGTTTCACTATTGTTGTCCTTGCGTGGTTTTCCTGTTTACGTTGTTCACGTTTATTTAATTTCTCCTGCTGTATTGAATTTGTGTTTCTGCGTTTTTAACCTGCTCAACAATCAGTAACTCTACGATTATTCTCCCAAGTACAGGTTCTTTCAATGGCTGCAAGAATGACTTCGACAGAGATGAGTGAATATACTTTGCAATTTTTGTCTGATTTGCAGAAGGAAAGCATCCTTTCCTTGTATGGGTTATGAAAGGTTTAATTTCGTCCCCCTATGCATATCATAAATGTGATGATGCGAGTCAAAAAAATTTCTTTTCGCGGACTTAAGGTCGTCCCCCCCCCCAAATCGCCAAATTGGGCGATTTTTCAAATGTCGCCAAGTGGTTATGCTAAACTGCCTTTTCAGCAATTAATGTTCTTTATTCAACACCTTTCAAACATGTTTACACCATTCCATCACTTGGTGAAGAAGTTTTTGAAAATCGTTAGTTTCAACATTTAATAACTTCAAATTAAATTGTTTCCTAATTTGGAAAGTAATTCATGGTTTTTACACATAATCTGTCAACAGATACATATTGATTATAAAATGTAAGCATCTATGTCTTGAAGCTTATGGCGTCCGAATTGTTTCCTAAAATTCGTTTTTTTACCTAATTCATCTAGAAAGTAAGAATAAAAAAGCCTATTTCATGTTAATTGAACTGTACAAAAAGTTTTCTATACATAAAATGTAACTTTCAAGATATTACCATCAAAGTTCTTAAAGTGAAGTATTGGGGATAAAAAGGGACTTTGGCAAATTTTGGGTGAGATAGCGATTTCCGCCAGGCAAATCTTGCGCCCTTAAAATCGACAGTCATTCATTCCGCCAGGCAAATTGTTTCACAATCCTGATAACGTTTCTTTTGAGAACCTATCGCTGTGTAACCGGGGATGATGCATGTTAACTCAGTCGAGTCTCAAATTCTTCCTGTGATGTAGAAGTTTGGAAAGGAAGGTCCCAGATCGGGTGTCTCTTGACGGAGGTTCAAGATTATGAGGTCCTTCCCGAATAGCCCTCGTGATGCTTACAATTCGACTTTAACAAAACCAATCATTGGAAAACTTTTATGTAGGTCACCTATTTTCTGTTCTTAATTGCAGTCTAATAAAGCGGCAGACGATATTTTAAAAATACGTTACATAATTTCTTCATACTGCTTAACCATTATTTTTTAGATATTTTTCTTTTTAATAGCTAGATTGGAGTGCTTTTTAAAAGTATTTTAAGCATATGAGGAGTGTGTGGTTTACGTTCTTTCCCCAGTGAGTGGAAGAGAAAGGGTAAATTGCATATTTTACAGTGGGACAGGAATAAAGATTTAATATAAAATGGCTGAATGTTCAATTTGTAAGTATGATTTGTTTTGCATCGTTGGAATGAACTTATCTTCCTGCGGAGGCAATTTTCATCAAGTCGTGCGTTCGAGTCCAGATACCACTAAAGGCAGGAAGTTTGAAGAAGGGTGTCGTCCTCTTCACTTAAACGAGTTTCGAAATATTGTCACTAATAGTTCTCGCGTTTATTTTGAGTGTGACATTAATGAACTATAAATCAATCCTCCTTCAAAGAAAATGTCTTATTTTGATAAATTTTAAAGCCTGAAGATTTCACACGATGCAAACATTTAATGTATGCGTTTATTATACAATTTTATATTTTTAATCTAATTACACTAATTTCTTATATTTTCAATTCATGATTTATTATAATACGTGTACATTAATATGTATTATAATTAATATATAATGAATCGTAATTACATAATTGATTAGGGGGAAAATGCAGTTTAGCGTAACCACTTGGCGAGATTTGAAAAATCACCAAATTTGGCAAATTTTTATGGCGGAACCTGAAGTTCGCGAACTTCAAAAGTAGGAATTTTTTGACTCGCCTAATTTTCAGGGTCGTCTTTATTTTTTGGTGGGTAGACAACTATAACGGTTTTCAAAAATTACTTGTAGGTTTCAGCCTGAATAGAATGATTGTGTCTCCATGTATTCTCCCATATAAGAATCAAATTCTCCCTCGACATGGCGAGTGCTATGACGAAGGAAGCGCTTGATTGCAGACCAGTTTCCTTCAATGGAATTCGTGTGAGCACCAGTCTCGGGATCCTTGTATGTAAAACTGTGGTTGACTCGTTATTGAACAAACCCCTCATCAGAGAGGCAGTCGACGAAACAATCGTAGACCCCCGGTAACACCCATTCTTTAATGACTTTTAAAAGCTCCTCTTTCGTACGACTTTCGACACTAGAAACAAACAATTTATTGGTACCTCTTTCAACCCCACCATTGACCCGTGTGGTGACCGGGAATGACGGAATAGTCCCACTGTAGCTCATGCATGTCGTAAAAGGCGACTAAAATGGGTAACCAGCGTCTGGCGGTATAGCCGGGCACCCTGCCCCTGGGGATTATATCAGGGGCCTGCATTCTTCAGGTAAGTACGGGCATCATGACTCCGAGGCACCTTAGTGGTCTTTTTCTTTCCCATGGAGTTTACTGTCTTTGGTAAACACGGATGACGCACTCCCAGGATACCCTAGCGATCTTTCTCTATTTTCGACCCTCTTTCTCGTCAACCATTTTTACCTTTTTTCAACTTCACGTCTAGACCACAGTTTAATCTTGTTTGGTGCAGCATAGCCATATCTGGCTCTTGCGCCAATAAACTTTACACTCACTCGCTCAACCCCACCATTCACCCTTAACAGGCTTTCCTCTGCCATACTTCATTTTACCGAATTTTGGTTCGTCCACCTCAACTATCACTCCAGGTCCTCAGAGAGGCTAACTTTTTTTTAATTATATCAATCTTACAAACCACTTGACAAAACATAAACCAATCCACGACTGTGTGTTCATGGATTTTCCCTTCATTCGTGACAAATTCATTCATACACCTACCAAACCATAATCTAATAATTCGGAGGACAACAGGCAAACTAAGATGACTCTGAGAAAACAAAGAGCCTCTCCTAACGTTTCTACGAACATAAATGAGCATTTTCTCCTCATTTCTTGCAACGCCATTGAAATCCATTTATTACACTAATATATTCACACATCATATAATCACCACATTTAGGACATGCATAGGTGGACGCAATTAATCCTAATTTCATAACCCATACAAGATAAGGATGTTTTCCTTCCTTCTACAAATCGGAAAGAAATTGTAAAGTACATTCACTCACCTCAGTCGATGTCATTCTCGCAGCCATTGAAAGAAACTGAAATTGGAAGAATAAACATGGAGTAAATCATTGTCGATAAGGTAAAAAACGCAGAAACACAAAATCAACCAAGCAGGAGAATTTAAATAAAAAAACGTTAAGAACGTAAAAAGCAAAAGCACGCAAAGACGGCAAAATTAAACAAATGAACTGAACTTGCTAAACGGAGTAACGGTCAATGAAGAATCTTCTGAAAAATCGACGCTCAGCAACGGAAAGGCCCAAAATAGCCTCTGATTGGTTAAGAAACTAAAGCATAGTTTCTGTTTAGAAACGGAGGCGCAAAAAGGTACTGTCTGTGATTGGCTAAAAAACATTCATTACAGCTCTGTGAGTGTGAGACTGTGGGGTTTAATGCAGCGAGATTAATTATCCTGACGGAGGTGTATAAAAGAAGAAATAAGCTGGTGGACTAGAATTCCAATTAATGCGGCAAATTCGAAAGAATTGTTCCGCCTAAAGCAACCAAATGGAGGGGGGAAATGGCCAGAGAAGTTTATAACGAAAAAAATATCTGGTGAACTGGAATTCTAATTCATATGGCAAATTCGAGAGGGTAGCATTGCGTAGAGCAACAGCAGTGGGAAAAAAAACATGCTTAGAGAGAGGTCTTTATCTTGTATATATACAAGCGAAATACCACTGACTGACTCGTCACGATATCTCAAACTATACAACCAATTGACTTGAAATTTAGCATAATTACTCATTTTGCAATGTAGACGCTCACTAAGAACGGATTTTACGGAAGTCTTATCCAGAATGTGATTTTCATCCGTTAATCTTTTCTTATCCATCGATTATGTCATTTTTGGCGACTTTATCGCCAAAAATGACATAACCGACGCCAAACGGAATATATTATTTTTCTATGTATTCTGTGCATTGCTACCAATTAAGTTTACTTGGCGAGATTTGCGCTTGCGAAATGGAAATAATATAATATAGAGGCGCTGATGGAGGATTGGCAAGAACGGGATTTTTTTCACTTTTGTTTGTTTCATGTTTTTTTTTTTTTTCATGTTTTTTCACTTTTGTTGCATTCGTCGGGGCTACCTTTTCGAATTTGCCACACGAATACGGATGCCGGATCACCTGATGTTTTTTCGTTATACATTCCTCGGATCATCTTTTTTTCACTATTTATACTTTCACCGGGGCTACTCTTTCGAATTTGCCACATTAATTGGAATTAGTCCATCTTTTTTTTTCCCCCTTTCAGTCTGGCTTTCTTTTTTATAGGATTCATTACACCTGCGCAATCTCAGTCAGGCAGCTGTTTCGGATATTTTTTTCTTTTAGCCAATCACATTCAGTACCTTTTTTAGTCTCCGTTTCTAAAGCGAAACATTTCTTCTTTTAATCTTAACCAATCATGGGTTAATCGTTTGGCCTTTTCCATTGTTTACTGCCGACTTCTCAGAGTTTCTAGAATTTTCTTTGTCTGTTAATCCGGTGTAAGCTTTTCTGTTTCACGTCGTCATCGGTCTTGTTTTCGAATTCTCCTGCTTGGTTTATTTTGTGTTTCTGCGTTTTTTACCTAATCGGCAATTATTTACTCCACGTTTATTTTCCCAAACCCAGTTTCTTTCAATGGCTGCGAGAATGACTTCGACTGAGGTAAACTTGGGTAAATCAAAAAATTCCTACTTTTCAGTTTCGCGGACTTCAGGCTCCGCCATAAAAATCGCCAAATTTGGCGATTTTTCAAATCTCGCCAAGTGGTTACGCTAAACTGCATTTTCACCAATTTCGGTTATATTTTTTAACTTTAAAAGTATTTCATTGTAAGTTAATACAAATTGATTTTTCAATTTGTATTAACTTACAATATTTACTTTTCAGTTATAGTTTTTAATAATGGATGTTGAATATATTTCGATAGATGGAATACCTACTCCTTTCAAAGTTTTTAAAATTCTTGGCGACGGAGCATGTTTATTTTCGTCTGTCTTTGTTGGTGTTTGGTGACATATCGATGGCGTATAAAATGATAAATATTGTTTCTCACGTGTTTAACAACTGGGATCGATTTAAATGCTACACTCAAATGCTATCTGTCGCCTCTTATAATACTAACATTTATACTTTACCGAAATGTGTAAACCGAACACTATGGATCTATTTGCGAAATTATGGCGCAGGCAGAGCTATTTCCCTATCGGTTCGAAGTGTATCAAGGTGGCTGCCTTATAGCTTCTGTTGGGGAAACAATTCAGGGAAAAAAAATGTTACGTTTTACTTTAAACTGTAATAGTGGTCATTTTGATGTTTATATTTAAATAGTTGGATTAACAAATAGAAGTAAAGTTAATCCTGGTGACGATAATGTGAAACAAAATGAAGAAAACGTGTCTTTAATGTTTCAGCCTCAAGAAAATGTGTCTGTGTTAGTTTCAAAGACTCAATCAATATCTAACATTGATTTATCAAGTTCAAGTGAATCAATTATTAATGATGTAATACCTCTTCAACTAAATAAAGGTAAAAAAAAGATTCACAAATTCAATTAGATATAAACAAGTAAGATAATTTGCTACAAAATATACAAAAAGTCATCCTGAAGTACATAGAGCAGCTGTAAGAAAATACCCTGCTTTCTCTCCACTGCGGTTGCTTTAGGCGTGGCAACCCTATCGAATATGGCATATGATTTCGGATTTCAGTTAACGAGCTATATATAGCTGATACCCGCCCGCTTCGCTGGGCAGACGATATTATATTTTGGAACCTATACATAAAATATCAAGAAAATTTGAGCATTGAAACGACCTTTGTGTTCTCCCGATGGTTTTTCTTTTTTATCGGCATTAATTATAACCTTGAACTCCTTTTGGTCTTCAGGAACTGAATCAACAGCAGCTTTGAAATCGCGAATATACCCGTTATGTTCATGTAGCGCCTTTTGTAATTGGATAACTAATTCCGGCTTAACACCTGGGAAAATACCACAACGAATGTTTCGTTCATCATCACAGATAAAGTAAAGCTGAAGAAAAGGTTGTTGAGGAGTCTCAGCCAAAAGGCTACCTATCCTGTGGTATACCTGCCCCTGGACTTTAATATTTGTATAAAATTTCCCTCCTTCAATTCTTTTGCTCCGAATGAAGTCATCTGAAAACATCCATTATACTTACGAATTTTAGAAAGAAAATGTTCTGAAAGCTGATCCTTATGGCTAAGAAGACTATTCAAAGGTTCAGGGTAGGATCTAATAGCAGGAAGCTGGAGTGAGTGAGTGATTGTAAAGTTTATTGGCGCAAGAGCCAGATATGGCTATGCTGCGCCAAACAAGATTAAACTGTGGTCTAGACGTGAAGTTGAAAAAAAGGTAAAAATGGTTGACAAGGAGGGTCGAAAATAGAGAAGGATCTCTAGGGTATCCCGGGAGTGCGTCACCCATGTTTACCAAAGACATTAAACCCCATGGGAAAGAAAAAGATCACTAAGGTGCCTCGGGGTCATGATGCCCATACTTACCTGAAGAAGGCAAGTCCCTGAGGTCCCCTGATATAATCCCCAGGCAATTGGCAAACTATTGCCAAATAAATTCCTGTCGCCAAGGGTAGTTACGCTAAACTGCATTCCAACCAGTAATTATAAGAACTTGCAGTTCTGGTTAAATATAATAATTCCGACAGAAACTTTAACACTTCTATTAAAATATTAAAATATTTCTGAAGGAAATGTTATTTTAAATATGTAAAATTTCTAACTACAAAAATAAATACTTATGAATATCGATGATAAATTAAATATTGAAAGTTATTCCATAAAATTACTATTAGCTTTTAATAACATTTACACTTGCCATTTTTATTGTCAGAATCTAACAGTTTTTGGTATACTCTTCATTTTCGGTCGGCATTATGACGTCACTCCTTGTTTATCACTACTTTGGTGACTTATTCCATAACTCATTTTTTTTACTAAAATAGACTAGAACCCGATACTGATCTTTAAATTTTAATTTTGGTAAACCTTTAACCCCGAGGTACCCTAGTGATCTTTTTCTTTCCCATGGGGTTTACTGTCTTTGTTAAACACGGACGCGCCCCCAGGATACCCTAGCGATCCTTCTCTATTTTCGACTTTTCTTGTCAACCAATTTGTCTTTTCTTTTTTTTTTTTTTTTCTTTTTTCCCCCACTTCTAAACCACAGTTAAATCTTTTTTGCGCATCATAGCCATATCTGGTTCTTGCGCCAATCAACTTTACTTTCTCACTTGACCTTCCTTGTCGATCAATCCATTTCCATTGTTTCAACGTCTAGATCATAGATTTACCTTGTTTGGCACAGTATGGCCACGTCTCTCTTGCGCCAATAAACTTCACTATCACTCACTTGGTAAACCCTAAAGCATTCTTGCCTATTGAGTAATAAGCTTAAGCATACGATTTCCTTCCTAGAAACTAATATAGAAAAGACTCGTGTAATCGCCTATAAAAATTACTCTACTTTTCGTAATATATGAAGTACCTTTTTAATATTTTAAAATTAAATTAGTAGTGATTATATATTAAAATTACTAGTCTGTTGAAAAATAATAATGTGGAGCTTTTTAGATTCAATATTTGCTGAATCAAATATTGAAACTATTCTGCATTAGAAATGGTTTGAATTTTGTACAGCCATAAAAATAGCATACGTTTAACAACTTTTTTATCGCATTTAAAAAATTAATACTGTTCATTGATCAAGGGAAATAAAGTTATGCAAATTGTTAAATAGCATAGACGGGTGGGATTTTACTTCCAACTATTACATTTTATGGTCATTTTCGCGTTATTGTTTTTTCTTAAAATGATGGGTTAATGATGGGTGAGAAGGTGAGGATTAATGGCGCAAGAGCCAAATAGGGCTATGCTGAGTCAATCAAGATGCAACCATGATTTAGATGTGCGAAAAGTTGAATGACGTTTCACGTCAACAGAGGGTTGCTAGAGTATCCATTTGGGGCAAATTACCCGTGTTTACCAAATACGGTATGCAGCATGTTAAAGGAAAGATCAATAAGATGCCTGAGGGTCATAATGCCCGTACTTACCTAAAAAAGGCACGTCTCCGACGCTATCGTAAAATAGTGTCAAAAAAATTAAGACTTAATATGTAAAAAGTATAGAAAAGAAACTATCATTTGTTTTTTATTTACAATAACACCTATGACTTGTTACAGCGTGCTGCGGTAGCCTAGTGGTCATGGCTTCGGATTCGTGGCCAGCAGTTTTCGTTTAGTCGCGGGTTCGATCCGCCAGACCCGTCGTGTAGCCGGGGCTGAGGCACATTAAATCTGTTCGGGGCCCAAAGTCCTCCCATTGCCGTGGTGTGGAAGTTGGGAGAGGGTGTTCCAGCTCGGGTGTCGTCCTCATCACCTGACCGAGTTTCAAAATTACGAGGTCCGTCGCCAATAGCTCTCGTGTTGCTTCTAGTGCGATGTTTTAGTTTTTTATTAACGAACTGGCTTGTTACAGAGATTTAATAAACATTCGGAAATCTGTTCTAGTTTATTTGGGGAATTGCCTTCGAAACTCGACTTGGAGCTGTTTCTATGGTCAAATTATCATCAGTAAATTTTGTTTAGAAATAAAAGAGAAGTCCTGAGAGCGCCAAATCAGGAGAATGTGGTGGAGGATTCAATACGGGCGTTATTTTATGTCAAATGTTCATAAACTTATAAGCAAGTGGCGACCGAGTTCATTATCAAGAAACAAACCATTTCCAACCCAATTAATTTTGGATGTTTAATGCTTCGATATATTTAAACACTCGTAATATTCGCCAGTAATTGTCAGAGCAAATTCTTTATACATAATACTCTTTGTATCGAAGGTATCTAGTGTTTTGATTTTGGATGGAATTTTTCTTGTCCTTTTGGCTCGTGGTGAGGTTCGAACTTTTTTTGTTTTGTTTCAGTATCGTCCTGAAAACAATGTTTTTAACTTTAACTAATTATTTAAAAATCTGGCTCATTTCCGGTGGTTGAAATGATATCACGGTAATGTGCACTTTACGATGATTTTTGTTTATTGGTTTAAATTATGTGGAATAAATTTAACTGTACTTTTGAGTTGCCAAATTCTCGTGCAGAATGGTTTCGAATAGTTTCCTTATTGATCTTCGAAGGCTTTCATCATTCTCGGTGATGCTGAGCGATTGTTTGACACGAAATCTCACACTTTTTTGAATAATCTGGGTGAAAATGGCCCGTGAGCTACTTGCAGACCCTAATGTTTATGTGGCCTGCCAAACACGGTCGGGAAAACTCCGCTTCGAAGATTTCCTCCCATGTGTAAAATTATTTAAAGCAGAATTAGGTCTATCTGTAGAGCAAGCTGGTAAAAGAATTTTGTTAATAAAGCAGAAAGTGCGAGAAAAAATTTCTGTTAAGATGAGGGATCATTTGTAGAGGTTGGAAGAGACGAGGTTTCAGGACTTGTGAAAATTGAGTTCAAGTTCAATTTTCTCCCTTATTCCATCACTGATATTGACACGGCAACAACAGGGCTACAGCTTGACATGCATTCTGATCACATTGTGAAATAAATATTTAATGCTGTGACATTAGAAGAGCTTAGCAAATTTTTGCTTACTGAAAAACTCTCAAGCATGAAATTTGCTAAGAAAATATTTTGTATATTTTGGCATATATATACATTTATGAACATTTTTTCCTGCTTTGAGATCAATAAGAATGATTGTAGTTGCACTTTGACATATATTAACTTGCAGGTTGCGTTGAAAATCCCAAAGCAATCTCTCCATATTTAAAAAAAAAAGTGATAGCTTACATTTGTCTCATTAAATTGATTCTAGAATTAAATCTACTTGCAGCTATAAATGATTACACTTGGAAATTAAACTGTTCTTATTTATATTTATTTTATAGAATAATTTGTACCTTTTCTGAAGTGCAAAGTAAACTAATTGAATGTAATGATTTAAAAAGGTGTGGCTTGCCGCTAGATCAGCTTCCATATAATTGCTCTCGGACAAAACAAAAGCCAGCTCTGTACTAGAATATATATAGAAATAACGCGCATAAAGGTATTGTAACGTCGTGACCCCAGAATGCGTGGAATGAAGCGGTAACGTGAAGGGATCACACAGCTTAAGAGAAGATAGTTCTTTATTTTATAAATCTAAGGATTATATTCTAGTTGGGTGTTCCCCCTGGTTTCTATTTGCACGCAGTCCAACACACATGGCTACACAACACAAATCTGAACACATATAGATAAAATACCACCAAAAGCTTAATATCAAATGCAGTTCGATTTTAGTTCTAAAATCTCAAGAGCAGGCAATAGCCTCCAACTTCTAGCTGGAACCCTCTCTCGCTCCCCGGCAGGAATCCCCTTTTCTTTTTCTCCCTTTTAAAAACCTCGGGTAGGTTTGTCTCACGCCCCCCTTTTGATTTATTTTCATTTTGAACTATCCAATCAGAAACTGTTTTTGTCCACCGCAACACCATCCACTCTTATCGAACAATAAGTTTTCCCCACGTGCAGACACGTGTGGGGACCGAGGATGACAGAATAGTCCCACTGTAGCTCATGCAGGTCGTAAAAGGCGACTAAAATGGGTACCCAGCGTCTGGCGGTATAGCCGGGCACCCTGCCCCTGGGGATTATATCAGGGGCCTGCATTCTTCAGGTAAGTACGGGCATCATGACTCCGAGGCACCTTAGTGGTCTTTTTCTTTCCCATGGAGTTTACTGTCTTTGGTAAACACGGATGACGCACTCCCAGGATACCCTAGCGATCTTTCTCTATTTTCGACCCTCTTTCTCGTCAACCATTTTTACCTTTTTTCAACTTCACGTCTAAACCACAGTTTAATCTTGTTTGGCGCAGCATAGCCATGTCTGGCTCTTGCGCCAATAAATTTTACACTCACTCACTCACTTTCCCCACGTGCAAGCCAATGTCGGCCGTCACGGCTAGGCCCTAAATTCACATATATATCTATCAATGTCATCGGTCAACAATACCTCGCAAAGAGGATTCAACTCGGCCGCACCTGTATAACGGAGTCGGATGTTCATGAATGTGTCTGACCCAAGCCACCTGATTTTGCTCTTTCATGGCTTTTAAGCTATAAACTTTTATTGTGACTTTGAATGGGAAGTTGGGAACAAAAGCTGGAGTTCAAAGCAAAAGTCTTTGGCGGGGGTTAATTATAGCCTATGCTACAGTATGTATATAATGATTTTGATATGAGAAATCCAATTATTTGAAATACTATTTCCGTTTCCTCGTCACCCGTGTGGTGACCAGGTATGACAGAATAATCCCACTGTAGCTCGTGTATGTCATAAAAGGCGACTAAAATGGGTACCCATTGTCTTGGGTATAGCCGGGCACCTTGCCCGTATGGATTACATCAAAAGATCTCTGGGACTTGCCTTCAGGTTAGTACGGGCATAAAGGCTGCGAGGTACCGTAGTGTTTATCCTTTCCTATGCGGTTTACTATCTTTTGTAAACATGGGTTATGCACCTCTGGGTCCATCTCTACTGTCGACCATCCTTGTCAACCAATTGTCCTTTTTTCAATTTTTTCTCTTCTAGACCACAGTTAAATCTTGTTTGGTACAGCATAGCCATATCTGGCTCTTGCGCCAGTAAACTTTACATTCACTCACTCATACAATATTTGCACGAAACTATAAATTTTTAGTTGTTGCCCGAGCTTTCATTGAGGATGAAAATACAAACGAAAGACAACGGTTTAATGCGCGTACTATTTGAAGTCTGATGTACAAACACTATTTGAAAATATGCCTACAGGATATCAAAATTATTTTAAAATTAGGAATTTCTAGTGTACAAACGGGATGTTTTGGCTAGATGCATTACGAACGTGCGCTCCACTTAACTGGACACAAATATCTCGTACAGTCGAATTTGATCAATTTTTTTTATGCACGATTCTCGCAGGTTTACTTATAGAAATCTCTTTCAACTGCTTAAAGCTTTCCCTAAACAAATTCAGAAGCCAGATTTTGAAGTCTTAATTTTACAGAAAGCGGAGAATTTTGTCCAATTGATTTGAAATTGCATCTCTTTAAAATGGAAGATCATGAATTGGACGTCATGTATAATAGTTTACCTACGAAAGAGCGATTAAGAATATTTGAGCCTTTTTTGCAAAGGCCGTTCCAAGATCCATTTGTTTATATTACAGCGTTTCAGGGGTGATATGGTTGAAGTACTGTATCTTGAGTTATTCGATTTCATATGCCAGATTTGAAATGGAATGGTTGATCACGACTATGTAGAGCTTGAGAAAGAAATTTGAACATGAATGTCAAACGACTACAAAAGAAAAATAGAACCGAATACAATGTTTCCCATATTAAAAGAAAGTTTTAGAATACGTTCGGCAGCAACCCGTTCTAAAGAATGTCTAAAAATGGTGAAGCTGACTGAATGTTGGTGTTCATAATAAGATCAAATTATAATGGTTTTAATAAATATCTTCATGTATTTAATTTTGGAGTATTATATTTTTCTTTTGGCGAAGGCTTAGAAATCCAAACTTTTATATGCAACATAAGAATTTAGTTATCTTATAGATATGCAGTTTTATTTTAATAACTGAAATGAATTTAGTTCTACGATAGCATATAAGTTGAAGTTTGAAGCTTATTTCGTGCTGGAAAAATGTTTTAACAAACGGAGAAAAGGGTAAAATGTTCTCAAATAATAGAGGGCGAAATGTAATATAAACATTTGAGTAGTGTTTCAAATCCGAAAAATGTGTGCTAAATGTGTCCTATTCTTTACGGTTATGTAATAATACGAAACTGGTCTCGAGAAGAATTAAAGGCTATATCCGTGATTTACCTTAACATTTGAGACAGCTTGGTGCCATGCGACAGTTTTGTGAAAATTGATGGAAAGGGTAACAATCTAAACATAGAGTAACCTAGTTACTCGTATTATTGTCGACTCTTACAAAGACTAAACAAAGTCCGTCGATGTCGTCAATTTTCTTATTGGAATTGTTCCTGGATAAGATGACCACAAGGGTGGGTAGCTTGGTTCTACTGTTCGTAAGTTGTCCCGTGTGGTGACCGGGGATGACAGAATAGTCTCACTGTAGCTCATGCATGTCGTAAAAGGCTACTAAAATGGGTACCCAGCGTCTGGGGGTATAGCCAAGCACCCTGCCCCTGGGGATTATATCGGGACCTCGGGGACTTGCCTTCAGGTAAGTACGGGCATCATGACCCCGAGGCACCTTAGTGATCTTTTTCTTTCCCATGGGGTTTACTGTCTTTGGTAAACACGGGTGACGCACTCCCGGGATACCCTAGAGATCCTTCTCTATTTTCAACTCTCCTTGTCAACCACTTTTTGTCTTTTCATCTTCACGTCTAGACTACAGTTTAATCTTGTTTGGCGCAGCATAGCCAGATCTGGCTCTTGCGCCAATAAACTTTACATTCACTCACTCCTTGTCAAACTTTTTATCTTTATTCCATCCATGCGCATCGACCGTGTTTACCAATGACAGTAAACCACATAGGAAAGAAAAAGATGCCTCGGGTTTGTGATGCATGTACTAAGAGTAGGTAGGGCTCGGAGAATTACAAAATCGGGTACCTACCCTTCCTCCAACAATTTCTAACACCAAAAAATTCAAAGTACCGCCAATAACTATTGACAATCTGATTAACACAACAGCGTTCATTAAGGAGCTCCAACAAATCATAGGAATGAAGCTGACAGCCCTTTTAGCCGGAAACATACTAAAATTATTCCCACTTGCACAAGTAAAGCATCAAATTAATCTATTATTAAAACAACCTACAAGGTTTCACACATCAGCTACTAGATGGAAAAATGCTGCGCGTCGTAATCCGAAGCAAGCCAGCAGATATGCCACCAGCAGAAATAGAGTACCAAAATTTTAACATTCACGCACAAGAGTGCTGTAACATGAAAACTGGTAAACCAGGGTCTCCAATGCCACTTTTTCTACTTAACTTTCCAAAAACTGACAAAGAAATTTATAACCTAGAAGAACTCTGTTGCATGAAAATTAACCTTTACGGAAGAAACTTGCCCCTGCACAATGCTTTCGCTGCCAAGGATTTTACTATAATTCGCGCTTCTATACTAGTCACCCCAAGTATGTGAAGTGTGGAGAAGCACACCTTAAAAGAAACTGCCCAAAACCAATTGAAACCCCAGCAAAATGCTGCCTCGGCGGAGACTAACACCTCGTTAACTACATCGGTTGCATTAAGAATCCACTCGACAAAACTCCAACACCTCTCAAACTTAATTTTCCCATGAGTTTACTGCCTTTGATAAACACTGGTGACGCACTCACGGGATACCCTAGAGATCCTTCTCTATTTTCGACGCTCCTTCTTGTCAACCCTTTTTATCTTTTTCATCTTCACGTCTAGACCACAGTTTAATCTTGTTTGGCGCAGCATAGCCATATCTGGCTCTTGCGCCAATAAACTTTACATTCACTCACTCACTTTGTATTCAGATACTGGAAACTGCCAATGCTGTGTATTCTTCAAATTTCTCTAGCAAATGAGTGGCCAATATCATTGGCCACTTTCCTATGGGGGTTTACTGTCTATGGTAAACACGGGTGACGAGCTTTTGAGTTACCCTAGCGATCCTATCCTTCATAATTTTTGATCCGTCTTGTCAACAATTTGTCTTCAATTTCTTCATGTCTAAACCACAGTTAAATCTTGTTTGGCGCAGCATAGCCATATCAGGCTCTTGCACCAATAAACTTCACTTTTCACTTGACTCTTCTTGTCGATCAATCTTTTTCATTGTTTTACAGTCTAAATCACAGATTTACCTTGTTTGGCGCAGTATGGCCACGTCTGGCTCTTGCGCCAATAAAACTTCACTATCATCTCTAATACAATTCATGGAAAGAAAGTAAAATAGCAGCTCTCAAGAAAAACGTAAACTAGAAATAAAAAAACTGCAATTCCTGCAAAGTGATTTCCCTCCACTCCGTTAATTGACCAAGTAATTGCAATATCAACGTCCAAATCTCAATTTCGAAAGACGCGAGAAATTCTCAAACTCGTTGACGCAGACATTGGATTTTAATGTTTAATTCAAGATTTTTATCCTCAAAATTGCTTCATGGAACATCAACAAAATGCTGCCTCACTTCTCCGAACTCCAATTTACTATCGATAATAATCCTGACATTGTTACTTTGTAAGAGACTTTTTACAACCTGCAGATTTTTCAATCTCCAATTATTATAAAGTCCACAGAACAGACCGACTTTCACATCGTGGATGAGATGCAGCTCTATTATTAAAAAATAGATTGAGCACCACTACTTGATCTCCAATGCTGCAGTGTGGAAGTTTATTACAATCGACATTGAAACTGAAAATGGTCCCATTACCATTTGCTCGACCACAACCACAGGAAACCTATCGTGACCTTACAAAACATTCAGAAATGGATCATTGTCTTGTGCTTGAAGACCGTAAATGCTAAACATCACACTAGGAGCCCAACATCACGTGAAAACTCAATCGGCAATAGCCTTTTCAAATTCTCTCAAACTTTTAGCGTCGACATTCTTTCTCCTAATGATCCTACATACACTTAGTCACAAAAGTAAGTATGCAGAGTGTATGTGATGTCCTTTGAAAAAAACAGACCTACAATATTAGAGTTTTCAAATTAACGATTTATTTCGATTACAGCAAAAGCTAGCTTAATTACAAAATGAAAAATATCTGAAAAGTACAAATATTTAATTAGCAAGATGAGTTTAACTTAAAATGGGATGTAATTTACATCACAAAAGTAAGTATGCAAACAAAAACAAAGACATTAATATTGCAAATTTTACAATTTTTCAAAAAAATTAGTAATTTGTTGGATAGCCTTTGGCCTTTATAACAGCTCTCAATCTAGATGGCACTGATTTTACTAAATTTTGAGTGACAGAAGATGGTATTTTCTGCCACTCTTCCAAAAGGGCTTTTTTAGATCATTCTTAGTTTTGATCTCTTGTTTTCTAATTTGGCGATCGAGATAATCCCACAAGTGTTCAATGGGATTAAGATCAGGTGACTGCGGTGGGGTTTTTAGCTGTTTTCGCACGTGATATAGCAGCCATTCCCGAACAACCCGAGCAGTATGTTTGGGATCATTATCTTGTTGGAAAGTGAAGGATCCATCGAGTCCCAATTTAGAAGCACTTTGGCTTAGATTATTCTTTAAAATATTAAAATAGCTATATTGATTCATTATTCCGTCGATTATAACTAAATTTCCTACTCCAGTTGCTGCCATGCAACCCCAAACAATTATCGAACCACCACCGTGTTTTACAGTTTCTCTCGTGTTCTTTGGTTCTAGAGCTGCATTTGCTTTCCTCCAAACTTTTTGGTGTCCATCTGACCCGTGGATGTTGAATTTACTTTCGTCCGAAAAAATCACGGAATTCCAAAAATTTGTGTCCTGCTTTACATTTTCTTTTGCAAAATCTATTCTCTTTTTGCGATTCACTTTGCTTACAAATGGTTTTCTTCGCATATTTCGACCATGGTATCCTTCCTTCCGTAACACACGGCGAATTGTTTCAGGATTGCATGACTTCGCAAAATTGTTTTTCACATCAGTTGTCAATTTTGGTGCGCTAATCATCGGATTTTTTTTTCACATTTCCAACAATATTTCGCCTTTCTCGATCCGTCAAAATGGGCGGTCGTCCTGTTCTTGGCTTGTTTAGAGTATTTCCCTCAGCCTGGAACTTTTCAATGATTTTTTGCACTGTTGCAGGACTTCTGCCTATGATTTTAGCGATTTGCCTTTGGGACTTGCTTTCCTTATAGAGCTTTATCATTGCATCCCTTGGATCTTTGGATAATTCTTTTCCACGTGGAGGCATTGGTGAATTGTTGATGTATTTAAAGCTCAAACTTACAAGCTTTGTAGCAGAACTGCTAAACTTATCACTGAAATACGAAAAATCACTCGAGAAGTTTCATTCAGCCTATTTAAAAGTCAAAAATTCAGAGTGCATACATACTTTTGTGATTTAAATTTTCTACTGGTAGTTAACAAAATTACTCTTAAAGGGTTTTAAAATATAATGATTTGGTTTATTTTTCATTACTTTACGACTTGAATCAGAAGCTATAAACAACTCTCCAAAATAATATTTTTCTTGTATTTATTTGAGAACTAGAGCTTTTCACTTAAGCTATGAGTTGCATACTTACTTTTGTGACTAAGTGTATGAAGCCCTATAATCATAATTATCTCTCCTCAACAGTTGATTTAGGTATTTCAAAAGGCCTACAAAATATTATTTGTACCAGTGCAGAACTCAAGTGACCATAACCGGGTCTGTTTTTTTGGTGGGCTTGAATAATTTTACTCCACATAACCATTATCAAATTTTGTTCATTAATTGGCGTTAGATATTGTGTTATTTTCGAGGATTGGTGACCACTGTGGTGTTCCAATGTAAAAGTGATAGCAACATTCAGTCCCAATTCCTTTATTTTCAGTAGACTAAGGGACACGTCACAAGCAAGTAGATTCACAAAGATTCAATTGGATTTTAAAAATACATCGTCCATCGTTCTTCCTTTCCAGACCACGTGTTTTCGTACCGAGTTCTCTCTCCTCTGGTCCCCCATCTAGCGTAGTCGAATCTCTCCCCGGTTTGCCAGGTCCTCCTCTCTATATACCTGACCCGCTGTCAGATCCCCATATCTGCTTGATATGTTGCCAGGTGCGGGTGTTAGATTCTTGCAATTGGATTAACTTCTCTGAAAATCTCGCGCAATCATTTTGAAGAAACCATCGTTTAACAATGTTAACGAACTTGAAGAGGTTGGTTAGAAATTTTACCTTCAAAATTCTATAAACCAAACTAGTATAGCTAAAGTTATACACATATTAATATTCCCCAATCAACCAGGAAAGAAGTTAAAGAAAAACCGCTGCAGGAAACTTTAGCAATTTTATAGATATCCCCCAATGAAAACTAAAATTAATAGGCTCCAGCGGGAAATCAAAAGGGTGATTTTTTTTCCTCACACAAAAAATCAAGCCAGGGAATATCGCCTTGAAACGGCGAATGCTGAAGATCAGTCACTTTTTCAATCAGTCAAAATTTCAAATCAAGCTCTCTCCCCGAACTTTGCCTCTTCTTGGACAGAGAGGTCTCGTGCTCGTTACCGAGGCCAAAGCAGACCTCTTCGTTGATTCGCTTGAGGAGTCCTTCTCCGAGAACGATGAAATTTTACAATGATTACTTTATGGAACATGTTGGGAAAAAAATGGATTTAACAACCAAAGTTCTCCAGCGCCCCCTAAACTCCCTAATAGAAATTATTGAAAAGCTCCATGTCATGATCAAAACTATTGCATTAAAATCCCTTCCCTTGAGAGCCAATGCACATCTTACCAAAATTTTGAACAAATGTTTACTTTTCAATCGCTTCCCACATTCCAGGAAGAATGAAATTATTCTTACTAAACCAGACCAAGGCACCCTAGTGATCTTTTTCTTTCTCATGGGGTTTACTATCTTTGGTAAACACAGGGGACGCACTCCCGGGATACCCTAGCGATCCTTCTCTATTTTCGACCATTTTTCTTGTCAACCAATTTTTGTCTTTTAAATTTCTTCACTATTAGACCACAGTTAAATCTCTTTTGGCGCATCATAGCCTTTCTGGCTCTTGCACCAATAAACTTCATTTTCTCGCTTCTCTCTCCGAAACTAGACAAAAAATCTAAAATTGCCACTTAGCTATAGACTCATTAGTCTTCTAAGCACAATAGCTAGAGTTTGAGAAAATTCTTAGCAGAATCAATGACCACTTAAGAGAAAGTAACATTCCACCTGAACAGCATGACTTTCAAAAGCATACATCCACCTACTCTTCAAATTTAATCACTCGAGGTTTTGATGAGCATTCGGTCACTGAAGGAGTCTTCCTCGATGTCCAAAAAGCTTTCGACAGAGTGTGGCTCGACGGATTAATGCATAAAATGATTCAATTAAAATTTCCAGTTTACCTGATTAACCTCATTCAAGAATATCTCCATAATCTAACATTTCAAGCCAGATTAAGTCGCAAGCTTTCAAGAATTGGCACTATGCAAGCGAGGACTCGCCAAGGAAACGTCCTCTCTCCAAATTTATTCGCAATTTTCACGCAGAACATTTTAGACTATTCAATTTGGTAAGCACGGTTGATACCCTAGCGATCCTTCTCTTGGTTGACAAGAAGGAAGGTCACAAATAATGTCTTTTTTTCAATTTCTTAACGTCTAGACCACAGTTAAATCTTGTTTGGTACAGAATAGCCATATCTGGCTCTTGCGCCAATAAACTTTACATTTACTCACTCATTTCCTTGATCTAGACATTTGCTCGCTGACACTGCTACCGTCGTTGATATCGGAGGTTGTTAATGATTTATAACGCTGATAATTTCTCTCTCCTAATCTCGCAGTTCAAGGTAATGTGATCCGGTTACGTTCTTCCACTTGCCACTTTAACCGGGCAGATTGCGATTTATCCGCACAGTTAGCTGTCATAACCAGCACAATGATCGGGATATAAATAACTGTCTGAAATATCGCTACCTCTTTCGTGGACGCTGCTGATACAACG
>BMAW01129337.1:0-10497 GCA_019974015.1 Nephila pilipes | reverse complement strand
TGTGATGGCCCCAACCCTCTTCACCTCTGACGATCCACTCCAGGAAAGCGTGTTCTTTTTGATACCGAAACAAATGTTGAAGTGCTAGTCCCATACACAGTTCTTTTTGCTGGATGGTGAGCTGCTTCGGAAACCACTGCGCACACACCTTCCGATAACGTAACCTGTTGTGAACAATTGTCCACACTATTCCAACTCCGACATTCAATTCTTACCGCTAATATTCTCGCAGCCGTGACAAGCTGACGCTTCCTACTCGGTTGTCCACCTTGTTGATGAAAGATCGGCTGATGACCAGTTTCGTCAGCCTGGTCTCATCAACATCAACAAACATTAACGAGCTGCATGAAAACGGGCACTCTATTTTTTTCACTGACTTGTAAGACACATAGACCCTGTATACGGCCATCTCTGGGCGATGAATAGTGGCCGGTTTAACATCTTCCGTAGCAAAATCGGATAACGCCTCGCTGCTTCTCAATCGTCAAATTTTTCAATGTGAACTCTATCATGTCATCACATGCTCTGCCACGTCAATTGTTTGATGCTCTTTATAAGAGCCTCTGCTGTCTTTTCCTATTACCAAGTGGGCACCTGCGCTTCGTTCCAATCCACGCTGGTGACTCCATTTGCATCCCTAGATGTTCCAAGCATGTTCTCCCATAGAAAATAATTAAATATTTTAACTTACGTTGTTACGATATTTCTGTACCTTTTTATTAGAACACCCCTAGTAGTTCCACAGAAGCTTACACTATTTTTTTGCGCTACGGATGCACTTTATTGCATTTAAACAGGGAGGTAGAATTTAATTCCTATCCGAACGGAATAATGTAAGGTCCTGTCTGCCATCCAAGCAAAATGGAGCTTAACATCGAATAGGGACATAAGTACTTACAGCTACTTTTCAAAAAATTAAGTTTCAACTGAACAAATACTCATGATATATATTTATTACAATAGATATTTTCGAATAATTGAAATAAATTTTGATTGGAAAATTGATATCTTTTTATATTCAACCAACCTTATTTATTGAACAACATACTATCACATCTAGCATCTAACTAGAAGTCCAAAAATTCAAAATTGGAGGTGGATTAAATAAAATGTGTAGTTAATATACTCCTGTAATTCTTTTCAATTTTGAGGATCATTTAATATTGTCCATCATTATTTACGCAATGAACACCTAAACCTTTAGTCATACTTTAGCCCTTTGTGATTTTGGCGATACTTCTTAATAGACTTTTACTTACTTAATTCGATGAGATGAATAAAAAAATGAGATTAAGAAAAAAAAGGATTTCTTTTTCACAGTGATCCCTAGAAATACTTTTTACTCCCTTAAGTCCTGAAGATGATAACAATAAATCAAGTGGTCATGGTCGTAGATTGATGGTCGGCGTTGGTTTCATTGAGTTCGAGGCCTGATGTCACTAAAGACCCAACGTGTAGCGTGGTTGATGCACCTTAAATCTTGACCTTAAATCTGGTCAAGGTCCCATATCGTCCCGTAGAAGGGGTATGGAAGTTTGGTGACGGGCTGCTAACTTAGGAGTCATCCTCATCACTTGCACTTTACAGAGGTTCAAAACCACGAGGGCTGTCACCAGTAAGCATCATGTTTCTTCTCAGTGTGATGTTAATGTGACAGGACTTGTGATGCAATCGCATCAGAAGTCTTGATGATCGCCTCATCGTGGTAATGGGGTGTCCCATTACGAAATGGGTGATGTACATTGGGGATGCATATTCTTTATAGGGCCACACAAGACATGAAGAATATTCCATTATGTCCATCTAAAATCTACTGGTGAAGGAGCCAACACTGTCTCCGGGTGCTTCGGATCTTTCGCTCTATAGAAGCTGAACTCCTTTTCCTTTTACCATGACTCTTTCTTCTACCATAGATCATACTGCATTACCATTTGTTGAAAATAATCAGGGGTGCGTTGAGAGCTTAAGCTAAAGGGCCTGTTTGTAAAGTAATCGATGGTCTCCTCATAAATAAATAAATCCTTAAAAATTCAGCAATGCAAAATAAATGGATTTACTATCAGTGCTACAAGGATTAAAAGAGGCTATTATAGTTTTAGTTGAAACCGATGAGATTGAGATTATTGCTCTTCAAGAATACAACCGATAAAATAATACAGAATAAACAGAGTTAAGAATTAAGGGCTGTCATATACTATGGTCAAATAGGCAATACATAGGATGTTGTGTGCTGGGGTTTTCTTGAGAGAGTTATAAATTATTACAATGCGATTATCCTGCAAATTAAATAATTCAGATTTGGAAATGCAGCTCATAAATATTAAGTTTTTGGGGAAAGTATATTTAATATGTACCATCCTCCTAACCAAATTACCCTTCCAGAAATCAGTTTGACTTATCTGTTGAAAATGATATTTTATTTGGGGACACCTGATGTTAAACACTCTACTTGGGACAGTGCAGTCAACAACCTAAAAGGTGTTGCCCTATTTAACTTGGCGACTATGACTTTAACTTGGCAAACTTTGATTGATGACTTCGCCCATCTTATTCTTAGTGATAGATTACCAACTCATTTCACTTATAGATAGAATACAAAAGTGACGATGCTCTTGATGTGATCTTTTCTTCAGTAAGAAAGTCTTTAAAATATCGGCTGTGATCAATTACCTATTTTTTTGAAAGTGAAAGGGAGACAGGAAACTTTGCTTAGTAAAAAATGTTCTGCAGTTTCAAAAGTTATAGTTTGAGATATTCTTTGAACTCCTTCCACTAATTGCAAATCTTTTGATGATTTTGATGCATTTGCTTTGTCTTCAAGAATATTAATTTTTTAACAGAGTCCGGCAATCCGTAGAAATAATTGAAAACTGTCCCACCCCCTTTTATGCATGTATCTTCTTAATTAAAACCCCGTTGAATAAAAGGTATATATTACTCCAAGAATTAAGAAACTAAATGAAACCGCTTTTAGAGCTAACCTGAACAAAATAAATGCTGAAATTAAAAGAACCTCTGCTCTCCTTAATAGAGAGAAAATCAAGGATTTTTATAATCTTATAATTCTCGGACTCCAGATTCCAAAATTTTGGAAGCTAACTAAACATTTTAACTCAAGACAACCATATCCTGAAGAAAGCAATTTCATACTAGATAAGAAGGAACAATTCTCCCCCGATAACAAGGTTTCTGCCAATCTATTGGTATCCCTCTATCAAAATACAAGCAATTAAAATTTTATTGTAACATGATAAATGTATTGGTGTTCTTACGGATAGAATTGTTTACAAATGCCGCTGCTCCACCCAGGGTAAATGCATATTTAAAGATAACTTTACGATGCAGGAAACATATAGAGCATTAAGTGCTCTAGGCCTTTTCAAATCACCAGGACTTGATATTACCTATCATTTTAAAATTTTAAGACTTGAAGATAGGAGAAAGATGAGACTGTTCAGAATTTTCAATTTGTCCTAAAATCTTGGAAATCTACACCTGTTCGGACATGAGTCTTGCGTATTTCAATTAGGACTCCAATCAAGAAAGTCAAATCTTCTAAGAGTTGTAAACAAAACGTTTTAACTAATCTTTTTTTTTTTTTTTGTAAAATTGGATTGTACACGCACGTGGTTATTGCAAATAATATATCATATTTTATTACAAAAGTTTAATAAAAAAGCAAATACAACTTGTATGGCTTAATTATAACTTCTATAAGTTTAAAATCACGTCCACAAAATTCAAGACAGATAACAAAGAAAACAAATACAAATCTCTCTCTCTCTCTTTAATCCGCACTACTGCTAACCAGCCTGCCACTAATTTGGAGTTTTTACACATAGAAATTATTTAATGGAAAATTATTTTACATCTTCCACTTCAAAGGATTAATGTAAGCTATCAATAAAAAATAGTAGAATTTTTGTATATTTAGATATTTCGTATGTTTGACACTATATTTTCTTTTAATGTATTCAATTTAATACAATAATTGGTATTCCGGCATTGCGCCGGTCCGATATCTGCCGTTTTACTGTATATGCAAAAAGAATGGCTTTGTGCAACATAAAACATGAAAGAGAGTATTCGGTTTGAATCAATATCGCACTTAGAGTTTCGTTATTGACTCTCTTAAAATCTTCAGCTACAATTAAGTAACAAGGATGACATTCGAGCTAATAATTTAAGAAACTATTTTCTAACATTAACATTCTTCCAAGTAAAGAGTCTCAGTATCAGTTCCGTTTGCTCAGTTATCATTCTCATGCAAGGGTTTCAAAACCATAACTCAACTAGAACATCACAGGCAATGAAGTTTGCAACTTTGACAATAGGAATTTAACAGCACTGTACTTATAGAAGAGAATATTGCAAAAAATTGATAGGCAAAATATAACAAATGTTAATTTTTTGTACGTCTACTTCTATGAATATGTTCTCTCCACTTCAAAAATTAAAAAAACTTAGAGCTCTTATTATTATACTTAGATTCGATACCCTGCTGGTTAATTTTTTGCTGTATTAAAAGTGTGAGAAATTATGCATTTTTTTAGAAATTTTTTTAACACTGAAAAGTGTTTCACTTCGACTTGCAGACTTTCTTCATTTATATAAATGGAAATAAGATTAAGTTCTTAGTAAACACTATGCTAATGTGTTTTTATAAAAAAGCAGGAGACAGTTATTTTTTTCTTTCACACGCAAAAGTCACTAAAAAGGACATTACGATATTACGATAATATAGCGATTAAATAATATTTTTCATAAAACTTCTTTTTATAATATTAGGAGGTATGACGGGAAGTTTTGTGGTTGAATTATGAAAAATATTCCTTCCATGTAACGCATAGTAACGGTGTGAAAAAAAAAGTAGTGTGTGTAAAAAATACTTTTTTAAAATTAATTTTTAGAAATTTGCTTTCAGAGATTACAGAAAACAGTACTTTTTAATAAATGTCAAATTATTAGTCGCGAAATAATCAAAACGAAGAAGAGAAAAATGCGAGAGATAATTGTTGTTAGAAATATTTTGATTGACTCCGTTCCATGAAATGAATTTCAGTTTCAATAAAATTTTGGTGCATTAATATCCATATACATTTATCTGGATATAAGAGATGAAAAATTATTATTTAATAAAAAAACTTTTTTTTGACATATTTACCGACATTTAATATTGTAAAGAAATATGAAATATTTGTTCCCTTTTCGAAAAGAAATTTTAAAGATATCTCTATTCAATGCTTTTATCCCCGATATTTAGGTAACTTTGAAAAACAAAGCATAACACGTATGTGAACAAGTGATAATAAGGCTTTAAAATGTAAAAGTTCAAGAATCCCTTTAAATCAGTATCTTCAAAAATCTGTGATGGTGCAAGTATGATATGCATATCAATAATTGATGATTACTTAAAATATGGTATGAAAAGTTTTAAGTTTGAAAGAATTTAAAAAAGTCCTACAATAAAAAAAATTTCTATATATTTTCTTTATAGATATAATCAAAAGGAAACATCTTAAAATGACCCATGTAGAACACAAAATTTCAAATTCAGCTTATTATTTTAGAAATTTATAAAATAAAATTTAACTAAATTTATTTTAAATACATTTCATGTAAAATATGTATCTGTAAATAAAAGCTGTTTATATATTCATGTAATTCTTCACAGCTAGACCACTAACTAGCTGTCTCTGTAATCCTAATGTTATGTGTAATCCTAATGTTATGTGTAATCCTAATTTGTAAAATTTACTAAATAGGAAACTGTTAGTAATGTCATTGTATTTGGGAAATTGAGATATAGAAATCATCTGAAGAGTTATCCTGAAATAGGCCGACTCTTAGAGCTTGTTCCAGCCGACCCGATTACCAAGGAATATAAATTTCTTTATGAAAAGCTAATTAATTTTGGAACATTCTTGCTCAACTGTGGAGATAGGAAAATTAAAACTAATAGTGGAAAAATTAATAGTTACATCACTTCCTTTTTCAAGATATACACTGAAATTCTGCATAAAAATAGAAGTAAGCATGAAACATAAGCTTCGAATTCTGAGAAAAAAACAACTGCAAAGTTAATTTGAATGAATATTATAGTCGTGTTTTAGAGCTTGAGAAAAAAAAAAAAAAATACTGAACTAAATGGATGCCTCTTTAGAAGCTTTAATGATGTGACTACTAACCTTAACATTTTTTTTTGACATATTTACAGATATTTAATATAATAAAGAAATATGAAATATTTGCTCCCTTTTCGAAAGAAATTTTTAAAGATATCTCTATTCAATGCTTTTATCCCCGATATTTAGGTAACTTTGAAAAACAAAGCATTCAAAAGCAAATCATATTGATCTTATAATATGCAGGTCAAGTTATAGATTTAAATTTTATTTGTACGAAAAATATTAGTTTCAAATCTTAGTAAATTATTATTAAAAGAATGATACTCTACCATTTTCGAACGATATGTCTGGAAGCCTGTTCATCATTTTGGATTCGATTACAAAAGCCGAAAAATCGATTGAAATATTTGACAATTACACACAAAAAAAAAAAATCACATGCTAAATAAGTAGATATTTGTTACAAATAAAACTCGAAATGCAATATTTATGTAAAATTATAAGTTATAATATACTCTGACAGACGTATACTCTCAATAATATGCTTTGATTTTTAATTTTATCAAGTGTTTTTAAACTAATTACTTGATTAGCTTCTTGGTAAGTCAATGAATTAATCGAGCTTTGAACAAATCTCAAAATCCATTAAAAAAAATTCAAATATTTTTTTCATGTAATACAGAATATTTATTTATTCTCAAAACTTCCAAAAACAAATAAACAAATCAAAACCCTTTGCTTAGTTTCTCATTAAATGATTATTTAATATAATCTCACAATTTTTTTCCTATTACAGCTAGAACTGTAGTAACTCGAAAAGAAAAGTAAAGTTAAATAAGATGGTTATAAAATAAAATTTGGGTTGATTATTATTACTCAGATTCACCGTAGAGCAATGACATATCCGAGTGATGTTAAAACACTAATTCTGACTTATATTTTATGTGATAATAAAGAAGTTTCGCGAAAAACAAAGATTGATTCATCACATGGTTGAAATTGAAAAAATTCGGTATAGTTACGGTTTTGAAAATTATATCTGATATTTCTTTCTCTTTTTTTAATTATTTTCCTTAAATATGTTGGAGAGAAAAAGTATTATTTTTAAGCTTAAATTCTGTTTTCACGTACTGTATTTACATTATAAGTAATCATGCTGCCATCTATAATAGATATTCTGTACCATTACACTAGTTTCTTCTGCTTTTCAATACATGTTTCTTAGAAACTGTAAAAACGATAGGCAAGTAATACAAACTAAAATTTACCCACAACAAATTTCTTCATATGAATTATTACATAATTTAGTAGTCATCTAGAGGGGGGGGGGCTACTGTTTTAGATGGGAATAAATTGTTGTAAAAAGACAACTTTAAAATTTTTTAGTATGTAAATTAGATTTTTTATAACAATGTTCTTTTTCCTGATTTCACGGTTCTATTTGTAGACTTGTTAAATTTTCCTATATTATTTTTTTACATTATACTTAATGGGTTTACCTCTAATGTTAACTATAAACACTAGGTAAATTTAAATATTGCCTAGGATATTATTCAAATATCTTCATTTTGCGGCTCTATCCTTAGGCTTAATGCTATATTTTTTCTATATTCTTTTATATTCAATTTAATAATTTACCATTTCCTTTAATTTTAGTTACCTTTAGCTTAAAATATATTCAGTTTAATAATATATATATAACGTTTGCTGTAATTTAAATTACATGTAGCTTACATTATATTAGTTATATGTAATTTTAATGATAAGAGTCGCTTGTATTACATTTAGTTATCTATAATTTAAGTACATTTAGCTTGAAATATATTCAGTTCAATTATTTATAGTTTCCTTTAATTTGAATTCTAATTAGCTTAAAATATATTCAATTTTATTTTTACCATTTTCTTTAATTTTAATTACATTCAGACTAAAATATATTCACTTCATTGATTTATCATTTCTTTTAAATTTAATCCCATTTAGCTTAAAATCTATTCACTGTAATAATTTATCGTTTGCTTTAATTTTAAGTACATGTAGATTAAAATATATTTAGCTTAATAATTAATCATTTTCTTTAATTTCAATTCCATTTAGCTAAAATATGTTTAGTGTAATAATTAACCATTTTCTTTAATTTTACTTACCTTTACCTTAACATTTATTTAATTTAACAATTTATCGCGCTTGATTTAATTCAATTACGTGTAGATTATATAATTGTCTATTTCAATATTTCATCATTCACTTTAATTATAATAATTAAATGAGAAGTTTGATAATTATTTTGAAAAAGTTAGCACCATGGGGGACTAAATCTGTTCTTTACAAAACATTCCACAGAACAATTTTTTTTTAAATTTATGCTTTTTCGATCACGATATCAACATTAGAATTCATAAAAATAATCCTAATTATGTCGTATTTATAATACGTACGCTTCTGCTGCCATCTATCGTTTCATTCTAAACAATAAAACTCATAATACAAACAGATTTTTTTAACATGCAAAATTTCAATGAATAATAACGAATACAGAAAAATTATATAGTTGTTCGAAAGTATTACATTTGAGCTTCAACCAAACATAAATTTTGTAAAAAAAGTTTTCGTTTTATGTACCAGTTGCTGGGTTAAAAATTCTTATTTTATTTAACTTGAATCATGGATGGACTTCACAAAGGAATATGCAATCTGGATCACACATGCATAGTAAGTAGTTGAGTTTTTTAATCGAAGCAAAAATACGCTACGAGATTACTTAAAGAGGCAAATGGTTTAGTAAAATTAGTACACTTACTCATGCGTGTGTGCATTATTTGTGTTTATGACGTGTGAAATTAATTAAAAATTTTACTAGCTTTCAATTTCTTATATAACTGTATAATTTGCAATTTTTCGAATTTCTTCATTTTAATTTCTTAGGTTATATTATTTTATATTATTCTTTCATTTGCAGTAATCTATTGTTAGTAATAAGTTAGATTCAAGTTATATAAAATAAGAATCTTTAACCCAAAACGTTATATAAACAAAACTTTTTTTTTTTTACAAAATTTATTGTTTCATTGAAGTTCAAATGTAATACTTTTTGAACAACTATAAAATTTTATCTGTATCTTTATTCATTGAAATTTTTGTATTAAAATCTGTTTGTATTATGAGTTTTATTGTTTAGAATGAAACGATAGATATAGAGAAGCGTACATTATAAATGACATAATTAGGATTATTTTATGAATTCTAATGTTGATATCGTGATCGAAAAAGCATAAATTAAAAATTGTTCTGTGGAATGTTTGTGAAGAATAGATTTAGTCCCCATGGTGCTAACTTTTCAAAATAATTATCAAACTTCATTTAATTATTATAATGTATGAATGAGAAATATTGAAATGACAATTATATAATCTACACGTAATTGAATTAAACTGCGATAAATTGTTAAATTAAATAAATTTAAGTAAGGTAAAATTAAAGAAAATGATTAATTATTACACTCAAACATATTTTAGCTAAATGGAATTGAAATTAAAGAAAACGATTAATTATTAGTAAATATATTTTAACTACATGTACTTAAAAAAGCAAACGATAAATTATTACAGTGAATAGATTTTAAGCTAAATGGGATTAAATTTAAAAGAAATGATAAATCAATGAAGTGAATGTTTAGTCTGAATGTAATTAAAATTAAAGAAATGGAAAATAAAATTAAATATATTTTAAGCTAATTAGAATTCAAATTAAAGGAAACTATAAATAATTGAACTGAATATATTTCAGCTAAATGTATTAAATTATAGATAACCAAATGTAATACAAGCGACTCTTATCATTAAAATTACATAACTAATAATGTAGCTACAGTATAAGTTACAGAAACGTTATATATTATTAAACTGAATATATTTTAAGCTAAAGGTAACTAAAATTAAAGGAAATGGTAAATTGTTATTAAATTGAATATAAAAGAATATAGAAAAATATAGACAAGCCTAAGGATGATCCAAAATGAAGATATTTGAATAATATCCTAGTAATATTTAAATTTACCTAGTGTTTATAGTTAACATTAAAGGTAAACCCATTAAGTAAAAAATATAGAAAATTTAACAAGTCTACCAAAAGAACCGTGAATCATCAGGAAAAGAACATGTTATAAAAATCTAATTACATACCAAAATAGTGTTGTCTTTTACAACAATTTATTCACAACAGAGCCTCTAGATACGACTACTAAATTCAAGGTAATAAGTTATATGAGAATTTGTTGGAATTTTAGTTTGTATACTCCATGCGTTTTACTAGTTCGTACTGTATTGAAAACAGAAGAAACCAGGAGCTAAATACGTGAACCAGCACATCA
>BMAW01129332.1:0-31608 GCA_019974015.1 Nephila pilipes | reverse complement strand
CCCGCGCAAGAGCATTAGTTAGCAGTAAGCTTTCGTCAATTGCGTTTCTGTGTGTTGTTCTCCGTAGTAGGTAACGTCTAAAATGGATGTTAAAAAAAAGAAAAGTGGATTCAGAATGTCGAGTTTTTAAAGAAGAATGGACGTGGAAATAGTTCTTTTAAAAAATTTATCAAGTCAACAACAATTTATTTCAGAGAGCTAATCATTCTCAAAGATGAGCTACGAAAGCCAGTTATGTGTTGGCTTATAATATTGCTAAATCTAATAAAGCATTTTCAGATGGTGAATTTATAAAGCAGTGCATGATAGATGTGTGCGATATTATGTGCCCTGAAAAGAAAAATGATTTTCAGTCACTGTCTCTCTCAAGAAGAACAATCACCGAGAGAATTGAAAATATTGATAAAAATCTAATTTCACAACTGACTACAAAAACTCAAAAATTTATTTTTTATTCAATTACCTTGGATGAAAGTACAGATATCAGCGATACTGCGCAGTTACTCATATTTGTAAGAGGAATCAATGCCCACTTTGAAATTACAGAAGAACTTGCAGGGCTGCAGAAATACTTCATCATGATTTCAGATGAATCATGCTATCTACAATTGTCGACACCGTAAAAAAAGACAGTTTGAGTTTTTGAAAGCGAGAACAACCGTAACCCTAAATGCTACTGATCCGATCCGATTTTGTATTCAGGCAGAGGGCTAAGATAGGCCGATATCTACTACCCTTATGCATGTATCTTCACTTACGGTACAAACGGACGACGTGTTTACCGTGTATGTCATAACGGTGACACGACCTATAGGAGCAGGTAGAATTCGTAATGTATCGAGCCTCAACTTAGATCGCCTAACCAAACGCTCGATATTAGCCATTCCCATGGCCGAAGACGAAATGTGTTGTGCCAAGGCGATTGTATTTGCATAAGCATGCTTGGAAAATGAAAAAAAGTCATCAATTCCCCGAAAAATAGTAGGCGACCAGCCTTACTGAAAAGTGCAACTGATCTGCATCATTCTGCAGGTGTTCATATAGGATCGTGCACATTCAACATAATTCCCTTCAAGGGTGATACACTGATTATAGCGACCCTCCAACTTTTCGATACCATTTTTGCAATACGATTTGTCCTTTGCTTCAAAATAGGCCTCAGTTTCGGCGATCACCTCTTCATCCGACGAAAATTTCTTCCCAGCGAGCATTCTTTTGAGATCTGAGAACAAGAAACAGTCGCTGGGGGCCAGATCTGGGCAATACGGTGGATGAGGCAGCAATTCGAAGCCCAATTCATGGATTTTTGCCATCGTTTTCACTGACTTGTGACACGGTGCATTGTCTTGGTGAGGCAGCACTCTTTTTCTTCAAATGCGGCCGTTTTTCGGCGATTTCGTCTTTCAAACGGTCTTTTGAGGGTTAGGGCTAACTAAAAAACATATGGATTTAATTCTAGTAGTGCCATCTATGTGTCAGGCCGGGGACTTTTCAATATACCTGTTATGTATTCTTATTTTCTCGATAAGATTCTTTTTACAAATTGTTTATTTAATCTATCCTTCAACGTATCTTATCAGTATATAAGAACTACTTACCCTACATGCATACGTAGCTATAAGATAAGCGTTGATTTTCTATTGGTTCAAGTTTATCGCGTTGAACTATTTAATACAGGTTTTTTTCATTTCTCGTTACTTTACTAGCATATGCCTTAAAATGCAGTATGTTGAAGAAATTTTCGAAAATTCTGATTTTCCTCTTAATACCCAAATTTTTGCAACAAGTGACTTTGGAGATTTAACATCATCTAGATTCTCCATTCAAGATGATGTCGATGAAGAAAAAATATTTTCTTGCTCTGATTGTAATAAGACTTTTAAATGAAAGAAGAACATGAAGACATAAAAAAGAATGTGCATAGAACTAATGAAAACAAATGCAATCAATGCAATAAAAACTTTGCCAGATCCGATAACCTCAAAAGTCATCTAAAGTTGCATGAAGTATCTAGAGCAAACATATTTGAAAACAAACGGAAAATACTTAATTCTTCTCTCAACCTGGACCATCGGGATATCAAGCTCCTGCTGCTGGAGAAAGAAGAAATAACACCAGAAGTCGCGCTTGTTTGAATACTTATACCATTTCAACATAAACATATACCATTTCAACAGACTCGAACTTTATAAAGAATTTACATGGCTGCCTCCAGAATTCTAAAGAAGTTATCAGAATAGTTGAAAATTAATCCAAGGAAATGTAAGGTATCAAGTGGTACATTTGCGTCAAGGTTCGTTTTGTTAGAAAAACTGCAGAAACCGAAGAAGAGAAATGTGAATCTCATTTTCGGTCAATTTGCGAAATAACTCTCTTAAATGAATCACCTGAAAAAAAAGTAACAGAAGCTTTTTTTAAAAATATTATCATCACGTGAAGAATTCGAGGGAAGAGGAAGTGGATTGATTTTAGATGAAATTCTACATTTGGAAGTAAAAACATGTGTCTATCAAACACTAGCAGCCTCTTCATACATACCCTTACCAAAAATTATAGCGAAGAAAAAAGCTGTTATAAATATAAAAAACCAGCGATGAAAAATGTTTTTTATGGTGCGTTTTAGCTGCGCTTCATCCTGTGAACGTTCATGCCGAATGGATGAATAATTACCTATCTTTCGAAGAAGAAATTAATTGTAAGGGTATTGATTTTCCTACACCCATATCGCAAATAGATAAATTTGAAAGAAATAATAATATATCAATAAATGTTTTCGGCTTTGAAAAAGAAATATTTCCTCTAAGAAGTGCTACGTCAACAAGAAGTAACAAACATATAAACTTATTACTAATATCTCAAGGAAGCAAGAAACATTATACTCTAATAACCAATATGAGTAGCTTACTAAATCATTAAACAAGTCATGAACACTAAGTGTTTTTTTGCGATTATTGCCTTCTTCGATTTAACAATGAAGAATTATTGAACCAACATCAAAAAGACTGTCAAAATCATGATGTACAAAAAAATAAAAATGCCGACACAAGAGTAAAAATGGCTTGAATTTCGCAATCATAAATTCAAGCTACCCGTGCCATATGTGATATACGTCGACCTGGAATGCATCCTAGAAAAGATAAGTTCTTGTGAACAAGACCTTAAAATTTCATCAACTGAATCAATAGCGAAGCATGTTCCATGTGGTTTTGCGTATGTTATTGTAGGACCAGATGGAATGATGATCAAACCTCCTACAATTTTTAGAGGAAAAAATGCCATAGATAAATTTCTTACAAAGCTCTTAGATGAAGAAAAATCAATTCTTGATACCTTGCGTTATGTCAAGCCTATGAGTTTTTCTCCGACGCATGAAGAAAATTTTAAATCTTCCACACATTGCAACATCTGTGAAAATCCTCTCAATGGAGATGCCGTAAGGGACCACGATCATTTAACCAGAGCTTACAGAGGAGCGGCACAAAATAGCTGCAATTTAAATTTCAAATTACATTCCTATCGTAATTCATAATTTACGAAATTATGACAGACACTTTTTAATTCAAGGAATTGGTAAATTCTAGGACAAAAGAATTCAATGTATTCCCGAATGTAGTGAAAAGTTTATTTCTTTAATTCTGAGCTCATTACGTTTCATTGACTCTTTTCAATTTTTAAATACTTCTCTAGAGAAACTTGCTCAAAACTTAAAGTGTTGCCAATTTCATCTTTGCAATAGGTATTTTGGAAGTAATGCACAATTTATAACTAGAAAGGGTTGCTATCCATATGAATATTTTGATTCCTTTTCTAAATTTTATGAAACACAGCTCCCTCCTCAAGCAGCTTTTTTCGAGAGTCTAACAAATGAAAACGTATCCAAAAAAAGATTATGAATATGCTCATCATATATGGAATATATTTCAAATGCGTACATTTGGAGATTATTATGATTTATATGTAACCGTAGACGTATTATTACTTTCAGATATTTTTGAAAACTTTAGAACTTTATGCCAGAATTACTACAAAACTGATCCTTGTCATACATATACGGCTCCTGGTTTGGCATGGCAAGCATGTCTAAAAATGACATAAGTACGATTGGAACTTTTATCTAATATAAACATGCACTTATTCTTCGAAAAAGGAATTCGTGTAGGCGTCGCGATGATTAGTCATCGCTACGCTAAGGCTAATAATGTTTATTTACCAACATACGATTCAAGCTTACCTAATACCTACATTATATATTTAGACGCAAACAATCTACACTGGTTATCATAAATTAAGGAAAAATCACAAAAATAGCGATAACTGTTTCAAAAGTAAGCCAAACCGTGCAAAATTTGCATATGTTGTCCACTAAGAGTAGCTGAGTAAAATTGCAATATGCAAATTAGTGACGCTGCACTCGGCTTACGTCATCTGCCTGGAGCATAAAAGTCCAAGTTTGAGAGAAAGCACACAAATTTTACTGTGATTGCGGCATTGAAAATCTGAGATAGCCAATTCGTAATAATGACCTCTAGGCATCATTTGCCTGAAGAACTACGATGGAGAGCCATCGGGAGACTAGAGGCAGGGCAGAGTCAATCAGAAGTGGCCAGATGGCTAAATGTGAGTCCATCTGTGGTTCATAGACTTTGGAGGCAATTTCAAACCACAGATTCGGCATCTAGGAGGTTCAGTCAAGGACGGCCAACTGTTACGACCAGTGCCGATGACCGATATTTGACATTAAGTGCACGCAGGAATAGAACCGCTACTCCGACACATCTTAGATCCTCTCTTGCTGCAGCCACCGGAAGGTTGGTGTCAACGTCAACTGTGCGCAGAAGGCTCCACGAAGGTGGTCTGTATGCGAGACGACCAGCCATTTGCGTGCCGCTCACATCACGCCATAGGAGAGACCGTTTGCAGTGGGCCCGACAACATGTCCACTGGACGTCAGATCAATGGAGGCCTGTTCTCTTTACGGATGAGTCCAGGTTTAGTCTAGAAAGTGACAGTAGACGTTATTTGATATGGAGAGAACCTGGGACCCGTTATCATCCATCAAACATCCGTGAAAGAGATGCATACGGAAGAGGCAGTGTCTGTGTTTGGGGAGGCATATCCTTAGGAGGGCGCACAGACCTCCATGTCTTTCCAAGGGGAACCGTGAATGCTCAGGTTTATCGAGACAACATCCTTGATGCTTATGTGCGCCCATATGCCGGGGCGATTGGTGATTGCTTCCTGTTACAGGACGATAATGCAAGACCACACAGAGCTCGCATTGTTGATGATTATCTTCAACAGGAAACAATTACGCGCATGGAGTGGCCAGCTCGATCCCCGGACTTGAATCCTATCGAGCACGTTTGGGATGCTCTAGGGAGGCGTGTATCTGCCATCAATCCGCCCCCTCAGACCCTTGCCACGCTTGCATCTGCTTTACAAAAGCAATGGCTCTCACTTCCTATTGAACTGATAGACCGCATAATTGAAAGCATCACACATCGCTGTTTGTGCTGTATTGCTTCTAGAGGCAATCATATTCCATATTAAAGGTACTTTTTCTATTGCAAACCGATACTTCCAATTTGTTTATTTTATACATGTGCTAATTTCTATACTACTATTAATGTCTGATAATTTCTTTTTATGTTGTTTAATACCTTACTATGTGTTGTATATTGTGGGTAAGTTTCATAAAATTCCATGTGTAATTTCTTGAGTTATCGCGATTTTTGTGAATTTTCCTTAATTTATGATAACCAGTGTATATGGTTGGGCAATGTCGCAAAATTTGCCTGCTCACGACTTTTCCTGGACTGACAAATACGTTAACTTCATGGATGTACCAGACGATTCGGATATGGGTTATATATTTGAAGTTGATTTAGAATATCCAGATGAATTGCACGATTTGCATAACTGCTATCCATTAGCTCCGGAAGTGTCTCTGAATGTTCCCCCTATACTAAAAATATTGCTATTATATATATAGTATTAATTATATATATAGTAAAAATATAGTATTTTAAAATCGAAATCTGTAGAAAAATTATTTCCTTACTTAAGAAATAAAATTAAATATGTTCTTCATTATAGAAATTTAAATTTATAAGTACAATTAGGTTTAAAATTAAAAAAATACATAATATCCTAAAATCCAAACAAAGTTCTTGTTTAAAGGTGGGATGGATTTTGCAAGACCATTCTTGATCCCTCATCGACGTGGTAGAGGAGTTAAATCAAAAAAAAAAAAAAAAAAAAATGCACGTTTGTGTACTTGTGTGTTTTACGACGGAAGGTATCCATTTAGAACTGGCAAGTGATCTTAGTGCCCAAACATGCATCAAGGCAATAAAACGCTTAATCGCGCGGCGAGGGAAACCAAATGAAATATTCAGTGACTGTGGCACTAATTTCATCGGCGAAAAGAAATTGTTAAGATCGTGAAAATTGGAGACAATTGGTCATTATTCACCTATGAAGGCATGAAATGGACTATGAATGTTCCATCTGCACCGCATTTTTGGGAGCTGTGGGAGGCAGTCAACGAAATTTCACATGAAAAGAGTTATAGAGTCACAAATCCTCTCTCAAGAAATGTTTTCCACAAGTTTGGTGGAAATTGAAGTGAAACTGAACTTAGAATTGAAGTAGGTTGTCGACATTGGTTGACTCCGAACAAGACTCTCGACGGGTGTGAAAACAATCTGTAATCAAATACCACCGATTGTCTCGAAGCTTCGAATAGTTTTTTTCGTTTCTTCAATAAAATAATTTTTCGATTCCTTAAAATATAGTTTCTTCCAGATTTTAACCGATAAAGAAATTACAAACTTGTTGAAAATACCAATCTGAAAGGAAAAACATATAATGTGACTTGAACATTCTTCTAAAATATAGATGTTTGAATATTTTTCAAATCATATTATAAATCCAAGTTTTCTATGTTTGTTTCCTTAAATAATAAAATAAAAATAATATATTTCATTATGTGTGCTTGACTCTTCTTTCAATTTTGTTCTTTTTCCTATTCATGTTATAAAATAAAACGGAAAATGTTTATGATATATCGAGTAGAAAATCCTTTCAAGAATTAATTAAACATCTCCTCTCAAAAGGGGAGGGAAAGTTACCAACGCGAGAAATATTCAAAGAGATAAGAGTCTAAAAAAAAGGAAATCGTCACTGGGATCAATTATTACATAACACTCAAACGAATGTGGTTGACGAGATAACTACACAGCGTGGAAGGTAAATAAAAGTTTATTTCGGAAATCTCCCCTACACAGTTGCTCAACCATTTTTGTTTGAGATCATCTCTGCGAATACGGTGGGGTTGGAAACGTTGAGTAAAGAATCTAAGTTCGTAATATCCTAAAATAAGAAATTAAGTTGGTAATAAATATGACATGTTTCAAATCATTCTTCACAAATCAGTTTCTATCTCGAGCCAGCTTAGTATTACTCCTTCTTTATGCCTTTCTCTCGAATTAAAAGACAAACCGACGATGAATAACGATAAGTTACTTTTGTTTGTCTCCTTTCAAATCTATTTTGAGGTCCTTTTTTGAAATTTCTAAAACGCAAAATAATTTTGTCATTTTTTAATCTTCTATCAGATAAGCAAAGGCTATTACATTTTTCCTGATAATGACGCAGACGACTTCTTAATATCTCCGAAAAAACCAAGAAAAATCTTCCGACTCGAAACCAATATTCGATCTAGATTTGTCAACCTCGGATGGTTCCTCTAACAAACCCATTCCGCCCTACTCGATTAATTTGCGTCGTGGTGTAGTACTAGAGGCCAAGGAATTTAGGAATAATTATTATATCGTTCTCAGTGAAAGAGAGGCAGGAGGAATGGAAATTAAAATCGCTTTAATATTCCACTAATACAATTAGAAACCTTGCATATAGGATATGAAGCTATGATAGAATATAAAGCAGCTTGCGAAGAGTAAAAAAAAAAGCTACAAAATGCTTTTAGAGCATAGGTTCCAAAAGTGGTCCAGATGGACCCCTAGGGGTCCATAGGAGACCACACGGGCGTCCTATTCACGGGCGTTTCAGTAGACGTGAAAAGAAAACAGGGGTTTAAAAGTTGTAAATGGGGATCCACGAAAAATTTCTGGTTTTCATAATAAAGAAAAAAAAAATTGGCTTGGATTTCCCTATAAACGTAGGCAGATAGCATCATTCACTAGGTACGTACTCAAAAATATTCGAGAATCAGTTCAAACACAGAATTGAATAGAACAATAGATAATAATAGAAGTGTACACCACATGTCGAGACTTGCAAAGAGCCGCCAGTGCGCCCGCTCGTCCGGGATGTTTGTTTAGACCTGCAAAGGGATGAAATGCGACTTGCGATGTGCTTGCAATCTACATTAGTATAAATACGAATGCCAAGAACAAAACGTTACTCATTTGTTTCCGGGATTTTGAACATAAAAGTGTGACTGTGAGTGAATCGATGTCAGTGTTTGCAGTGCCGGAAAAAGTAAGTATCTGCCTATTTGTTATACATATTTTTATTGTATATTGTAATTTATCAATTATATTATATTTGTTTTACTATTTGAGTGTAGTAGGTAGTTATGTAGTAAAAATTAAATACTAGAGATTATTCAAAACTTCTATAAAAGAACAAAAAGCCAGGGAAGATTAAACTTTAGGTACCTAGGTACTTTTTTGTTTAAAAATATTTATCTACGCGACGAGGCGATTAATTAAAAGAGCGGTGTTTCCTCGGGCATTTTTTTTATTGCAATAATTCAATTCTGTTGTGTTATAATAGCTTTGAATTTGTACTCATCGGTATCGCTGCATCAGCAGCGTTCACGATAGAGGCAGTGACATTGCGGACAGTCATCAACATCTTGATCTTGAACCATTGTACCGGTAATATCTGCTATCCGTGTGAATAAATCCCAATCTGCCCGGTTGAAACGGTAAGTGGGGGGGGACGAAATCGTACCCCACTACCATGAACCTGGGAGTTTAGGAGAGGGAGATCATTTAGAACCTCTAAATTCAGCGACGGTAGCAGTTTCGGTGAACAAATGGCTAGATCAAGGGAATGAAAGGTCCTAGTGGGAGCATGGAAATACGTTTTCTCGTAGAGTCAAACTCTAGTTTTCTTGAGAGGAACGCTATTCTTCGCAGCAGTTTTTAATTTTAATCTCTGAAAGGCCTTCGACGTAGCCAAAGGCCTGGTCTGCTGAGCCTTAGCAGAGGAAGGTTTCTTTGAAATATTAACCTTTTTTTTCAGTGTCAATGTTCATGAGTTAGACTGTATGGTAGGAACTGGTTCAGGAAATTGAGTTGATTTCAAAACTTTAGTTATCTGCGTGGCGGTAGAGTAGCTTTTCCCTGGTACCGGGGTACGGAAAGCCACTATACGGCGAGCCTCAGGGTACGGTACATTTTGAAGAGTCTTGATTGTAGTAATTTCCTTCTCCTCGGCCCATTTAGGGCAAGAGCGAGAATATGCAGGGTGGTTGCCCTGACAATTGACGCACTTCTCCGCAACGGTACAGGAAGCACTTACGTGTCCTGCAGCTGAACAGCGAGCGCACGTCAATTGTCCCCTGCATGCATTCTTTGAATGTCCAAATCGCTGACAATTAAAGCACAGTAGAGGGTTCGGAATGTATGGTCGAACAGGGAGTCTCAGATATGCTGCCTGAATAGTCTGTGGCTGGGTAGGAGTCGAAAAGGTCAAGATGAGGTGCTTAGTATTAAGCACCTTACCATCTCGCCTAATCGTTATCCTCCAAACACCACAACTAGTTGGTCTTGCAAATTTCCTAAGATCTCCTGTTCCGACACATTCGCCAAATCAGCCGAAGAAATGACGCCACGAGAGAAATTGAGGTTATTATGTGGAGATGTTGTGACTGTGTAAGGGCCTAAGGTCTTCATAGCCGCTCCGCTCGTTTAGCATTATTCACCTCAATCAGAAGATCACCAGATCGCAGTTTCTTAATTTCCTTCACCGTTCCTACCATACCTTGAATCCCTTTTTGAATCAAAAGGGCGATATGGTGGTAAAGGTTTCATTTTCTCTTTTAATAACAAAAAAACGTAAATTACAATTAGATAGAACATTTGTTGCTACCTCCATGGAGGTAGATGTGGTTGATGGAATAAGGCCTCCATCGGGGCACAAAGATTTTGGATCCATAGGGTTTTTTTTTAGGTTCACTCCAGTGCGCCTCCACCCACCATAGGAGTCCAACAAGGGGAGGCAGCCCGCCGGTCATCTGGCTATTGCCAGGCACGGCACTTACCCCAGAGGTGGCACTGGAGTATAGTATTACAGCTTCGGGGTGTGGATCCGTCGGTTCACCCAAGGTTCCCCTAACTGCAATACTAACCCTAAAGCAACGTCGTTGGGGTTCGAGAAGAACCCCTCAGAAGCGATCACCAGCCGATTGACAGGAGCGGGATCACTCCTGCCCCCCGTCTACGGAGAAGCATGGGCCAAAGTGTGAGTGACTGTCGATTTTAATGGCGCAAGATGAGGTGCTTAGCAGGCTATGCTGCGCCAAACACTTGTTAAAATCGATTAAAATTTAATGGTATTAAAAGAACAAGACCAACACAAGAAACACACAAAAGATAATATGTTAAAAATCAAATGTGGTGTAAAAGGCCAATATGTCGTAAAAAAGCAAATAAATTATGGTGGGGGGTTTCCCCCACCAAGTCAGACAGATTTAAAACAGATGAATGGAAAAAAGTCCGGCGATAATGATCAAACAACGGACAGTCAATTAAAATGTGATGAATAGAGTAAGGGACATGACAGGAAGGACACTCGGGAGCATCTTCTCCAAACAAAAGATGTTTGTGTGTAAAACGAGTATGTCCAATGCGAAGGCGAGTCAATCTGAAATCGGCTCTTCGCACCGGAAATACAGGCCATTCTCCAATGATCGGCTTCACCGAGTGTAATTTATTATTTATATGAAGACTGAGGTACCTCGGGGTTGTGAAGCCCGTACTCATCTCAGATAGATGAGCCCCATGAGGGGTCAAAGAGGGTGAGAGTCTAAAAAAAAAAAAAAAATCATCGCAGGGATTAATTACTTTACGCTCAAACGCATGTGGTTGACGAGATAGCTACACTAAATGGGAATTAAATAAAAGTTTATTTGGGAAATTTCTCCCACATGTTGCACAGTGAGTGAGTGAGTGAGAGTGAGGTTTTATGGCGCAAGAGCCAAAGTAGGCTATGCTGCGCCAAACATTTGTTAAAATCGATTAGCAATTAATTTCATTAAAAACAAGAGACGAACACAAAAAGACACATAAAAGATAAAAGGTTAAAACTCAAATATGGTGTAAAAGGCCAATATGTCTTAAAAAAGCAAATAAATTATGGTGGGGGGTTTCCCCCACCAAGTCAGAAAGTTTTAAAACAGATGAATGAAAAAAAATCCGGCGATGATGATCAAACACCGGACAGTCAATTAAAATGTGATGAATAGAGTAAGGGACATGACAGGAAGGACACTCGGGAGCATCTTCCCCAAACAAAAGATGTTTATGAGTAAATCGAGTATGTCCAATGCGAAGGCAAGTCAATCTGACATCGGTTCTTCGCATTGGAAATACAGGCCATTCTTCGATGATCGGCCTCACCGAGTGTAATTTATTATAAATCTGTAAATTCCACGATTCCTGCCATGTCTGATGAATGAGATTTAAAATGTGACGTCGAATGTCCTCAAATGGGACTGCGAGCTGCAGAGGATTCGTTGCCGAACGTGCAGCCGAGTCCGCTTGTTCAATTCCTAAAATACCTACATGACTAGGTATCCAGCAGAATTTTATGTCATAACCCTGCTATAAAGCTGACAAATAATGTCAGCAATTTCAACCACGATAGGATGACTTCTATCGTCCAGATGTACCAATGTTTTCAGGACGCTCCTACTGTGAGTATATACGACGAACTTTCGAGAACTGGATGTCTCGACTAATTTCAGGGCACAGTAGATGGCGACTGCTTCGGCAGTGTAGACACTGCAGGAAGAGTCGAGCCGGTAACTGTGCCTGATGTCGTTCGAAACGATACCAAAGCCGACGTATCCAGTTCCTTTCGATCCATCCGTGTATATAGGAATATATTCCTCGTACTGACAGCGATGGAAGGCAAAGATTCTCTGGAGAACAATGGGACATGTGGTGCTCTTGCTGTAAGAAGCAAAAAGGTTATGGAAAGTAAACCTTGGAACATTCCAGGGTGGAAATTTAATAAAATTTCGTTGCTGAATACCCAAGTAATGTAGGCCGAGTTCCTCGATGAATACCTTCACCCTTTCAGAAAAAGGCCGGATGAAGGAAGGACGAGCACTGTACAGTCTCCTTAAAGACGGGCTGGTATTAATGTTCTGTAATGGATGAGATGGCAGAGATGACATCTGGAAATGATAATAGAGCGACAGTTTCAGGCGTGGCAAAGCCAAAGGTAGCTGGTTACAAATGACATAGAGGCTCTGCACAGGTGACGTTCGGAACGCACCACAGCAGATTCTCAAAGCATTATGGTGGACTGGGTCAAGTTTCCGCAAGGTAGTTTTGCAAGCAGATCCGTAGACGACGCATCCGTAGTCGATCCGAGACAGAATCACCGACTGATACACTCGGAGTAATGAAGTTCGATCCACTCCCCAAGAGGTGTTGGATAACACCTTCAAGATGTTCAGGGATTTCTCACATTTCCTCCGCAGATATAAAATGTGCGGAAGGAAAGTGAGTTTGCGGTCGAAAATTACTCCGAGGAAGCGGACGTCAGGGACGACAGGAATAGACGTATTACGGATGCGAATGTCAGGATCGGGATGGAGGCCCCGTTTCCTACAAAAATGCACGCAACTACTCTTACTGGGAGAAATACTATGCCCATTAGCATCACACTATGTAACCAGGTTATTGACTGCGGTCTGAAGTCGTCGCCCAATGATTCGCATTGACGATCCTTCGCAGGAAATCTGCAGATCGTCAACGTATAATGAGCCATGAACTGATGGTTGTAGATGAGAAAGTATTGGTGACAGATGACAAATAAAAAGAGTGGGGCTCAAAATACACCCCTGAGGAACTCCTTCAAATTGAATAAAAGATGAAGATAAAATATTACCAACCCGTACTTTAAATGATCTGAAATTTAAAAACATTTTAATAAAAAGAGGTAAATTGCCTCTCAGACCGATACCAATCATATAAAGAGTGCATAGATCCCATAGCAGCTGTACGAGTCATGGCGTCTTTTCATATCAAAGAAAATAGAGACAAACCAATGCATTCTCCACGAAAGCAGAACAGATCTGGCTTTCAGTGAAACCTAGCATTTGGTTTCAATCAGGATGGAAAATTCCGATACAGGGAGTTCACCTTTACCTTTCTCATAACTTCTGTTGACTTGTGGTAGACGATGTGATGGAAGAGACATACCTGATCCAAGATTCTCTCGGCTGTCGCCTCTGCGAGCAATTGCCTTGCCCTTTAAGGCTACTGAGATTTCAGTTGTGGACCATCATCTGAAGAATGCCCACAGCCTGCCTGTTCCCAGTAGGAGGATTGACATTCCTTATTCACCTGGTTTACTCATCATGGTTATTATATAAGATATCAAGCGGAAAACCCCAAAACCAAGAGCACATGACAGGAAAAGAAGAAGGAAAACAAAGATCCTGTGAGTTACCTCAGGGTTGTGAAGCCCATTACTCTATCCTCAGGTGGGCTAGAGCCCCTGAGGGGCCACATGTTTGCACAACCATTTTGTTTGGAGACTTTCACCGCGTTCTGCAGGTGGAAACTAAAAGATCTAAATTCGTAATTTCCTAAAATACAGAAAATAGTTATTTCTCATTATAACATGGCTTTTAAATCATTCCTTCACAAACCAGTTTTACCTCAAGACTAACACAAATGTTCTCTTCTTTGTACCTTTCTCTGGAATTAAAGAAACCAGCGATAGATAAAGGTAAGTTGCTTTGTTGTCTCTAGCACAAAATCTATTTGAGATCCTTTTTAAAATTTCTAAAACACTGATATTTTGGGCATCTTTAATCTTCCATCAGATGAGCCAGGGCTATTTAATTCCCAGATAAAGACGTATTCTTAATATCGGAAAACCAAGAAATGCTGTAAGATCGAAGTCAGAATTTGATCTTGATTCCCGTCAACCTCAGGATGGATCCTCCAACGAGCCCATTCCACCTACTCGATTAATTTGGACATGGTGTAGTGGTGAGGTCAAGAAATTTTGGAATAATTATATTGTCAGTCTCCAGTAAAATGAGGCAATAGAAAAGGATCAGATTAAAATCATTTGGTCCATTTAGTAACCCTCTCTTTAACATCCGCGATTTCACAGGCAACAATAAAGTAGCAAATTTGCACCAGCAATTCACCCAGGGATGTTGCCAATCTCATTAGAATGTGCAACCCATCTTTCCCATTCATGGTTTCATTTCCTTTTCTGTCATTTAGTATTTAGATGTCATTAACAGATGGTGGTTGTCTGCGAAATAAAGAATTTTTAGCATTTTGCGCGCCTTTTCAAACTGAAGATTAATGTGAGAGCGTTCCTTGAGTGATATAGGCCTATGTTCTGACGTGTCGACACTGACAGTAGTTCAGCTCGATTCGAGTATAATTGAGTGATATTTATAGCCAGGTAAAATTTCACAGATTCCTCAGTGGTGATGAATCTGAGATTCATTTTCTATTCAAAACCCGACAGTGGTGCAAAATTGATATGGAAAATATTCACCAGCTCATAGCCATTTCCTTTGTGTAGTCGGACCATTCCTATGGCAGATGATGCAACTGTTTGGATTATTTTGTTTTTGACGATGTTATGTGCAAATAATGATAAAGAGACCAACAGATACATCAGCAGTATGAATAAGGCAGTTCCTAGAAAGATCAGGTGGGAAGAAATGGACAGATACGGATGAAACTTGGAGTTATTCTTTCCGTTTGTTTCTCAAGGTGTAAAACTAAACAGGATATTGTTAGTCCAAACGTCACATATTGCAAACACCTATTTTCAATAAATGGTGGAAAGATAGATTTGACTGTGATGAGTTCCTTCATTTACAAATAACGAAGAGTTTGATAGGATAATCATCCATAGCAAAATTAAATAAATTGCAAGCATCATGTACATCTTAAAACAAATTTCAGAAATCTTTATATACCAGATAAAATCTCAGCATAGACAGAGTTGATGCGCTAAAGGAAGACTAGGCTGGAAAATGTCAAAAAGGCAAGATTTATTAAGTTTTGTAGTCTTGAAGTGGGAACTGGATATGTGCAGACTTTCTCATATACAGGTAATGAACTGTGTATGTATGGAAATTATCAGTTTCCTAAATTATTCTGCACCTGATGGACAGATTCCTGGGCCAAGGTTACCTGTAACATGGACAATTCTACATGTCCTCCACAGTTATACATTTTAATTAAGAAAGAACAGACTTATAGGACTGTAAATGGGTGAGAGAAAAGACCTTCCTCCAAGTCACACAAAAGAAAAATCCTAAAGCCTCCTTTGCTTACCAAAGGGTAAGGTATAGCTCTAAGTGGCAGTCAAAAATTATTTTCTTATAATTTAGTTCTTAATGCAGGATTCCCGTTGTGAAATGCAAATCAAAGAAAACTGCCTCAAACTGGTGTGCTGTGAGCCACAACAACACGATGGTGAGTTGATTTATGAGCCAGAATGTCATATTACCTCAGAAAACATGATAATATATAAAATTTTCCGACAATTCCATGGACCAATCACTGTAGGAATGTATATCTTTATAAAAGATTCTTATTTACAAATAACCCTTCGATTTCAGTTTGAGTGTAAGACTAAGCATTAAAGTGTCCAATTAAAATTCAGAATGAAATTTCTATCTAGCAGATGTAGTTCAACTCTCAATCCAACAAGGCTAACTGTCTTGTTTTGCTAATATACTCCCCAAATCCATCAGAAAGAGCCTCATGGGCTGGTGTGCTGTCTGTGTTCAAAAACTGACGGAAAAATTCAAAAGAAAAGATTTGGTGCAGGTGCGAGTCGGACTTTGCCTCAGACCTTGTTTCAAAGTTTATCATGCAAACTTCATTTTCTAATAAATGTTTTTGTAAGCCTTTTCCTCATTTTCATTATTATATTCACTTTTACCTTGTATTTTATGAAATAAATCATAATTTAACAAAGTGGTTCAAAATTTTCTTTTATATCATTATTCTTCAGTATATTCTGACAGCTTTTCTCATTCTATATAGAAAAACTCTTTAAAATTTTTATATTTAGAATAAATCTCGTGGAATTTAAATATGTAATAAAAATACAATTTTAGATATTTTGATAAAAATGTCATAGCTGTAGAGGGTTAATCAATTAGAAACCTTGCGTAGGGATGTAGAGCTGAGATAGATATCTGTTGCAGCTTGCAGTAACAAAAAGTTACAAAATGTTTTAGAGCCATTGAAGAGTGATTATTATAATTCTTGTGTTCATCTGTTGCATTTTCTTTGTATATCATATTATGTGCTTTGTGCAAGCAAACATGATTGTGGTGGTGGGGCTTTTAAAAATTAGTGAAATAAGCTCTCACTGCACACTCAATGTGTTAAATGTGTTGATGCTAAACTCAAGAATGATTATTTTATGCTGGGTGGGAATGAAAATACGATCTAACAAACGAGTATACTCTCACCTTAGCTCAACACATTCCAGTGTTGATGCTGCTGACTCAGGCAATGTGTAGCTGTTTTTAATACCAGATTAGAAAATGTTTTGAAACACTTTGGAGACACAAAATATATTTGTGTCTAGAGATTCTCTTTAAGGCATGATTAGATTATAGATCATCTTTCAGAATTATGCTAGAACATACAGGGCGACGATTAATTACAGGGCCTGTGTACTCTTTTCATGATTCGAGAGGATCAGTTTGATATTTTAAGTTGAAACCTCAGAAGCGTCTTCATTTGGGTATTTGTTTAACCACTTCCCAGTTTGGCCAGGCACCCGCTCGTGCAGCTGATTGTTCTGCCTCTATTGCAGTTACTTTGATTTTCTTTCTTTAGTTTACAATGTTTCTAACAGATGGCTCTGGTAGTCCAGTATGGTATAGATTGCAAAAGGTTTTGCTTTTCATATGCAGGAAGGCGTGAATGTTGTTTCACTAGCTTAGATCTTGCTGCAAGTTATTTCTTATGAAATTTAGCTGTACTAAGAATGAGTAATGGTGTCATCACAGAAGATAACTCTGATATTGAATCAGATAGTTAATCTGAAATTTCTATAAATGATTCTGGGAGTGATAAGATGTTCGTTTCCAGGACTTCTCTAGTGATGAAACAGAAGTTCAATTACGTTACTAACTCAAGTTCAGGACTTTTTGAACAGTGTAAGTAATCCTGCTTCACCTCCACCGCGATTTCCTTTCACCACCAAATCAGCTGTTCATTTGAATGAAGTGAGTCTAGTAAATGGAACTCTACAATTTCTTGACCATTTTCTTTGATGATGATCCTCAAAGAATTAATAGTTCTGGGGCTCAAATAGCAGATCAAGTTAGCCTAGAGCAACAATAATATACGACAGGAAAACAGAGCAAAAAGTAGGAACCAACGTCGAAAACAGAATTCAAACTACCCATCCTTTGGAAAATATTTTACAAGGTATAAAAAGCCTGATGTTATTGAGCAATACTGGGAGTAAAAGACATTCAGCATCAGCTCATTTTCATTATGTCTTATTGACGCCTTCATCTTCACAGTATTTACATTTTTGATGATTACCAAACAATGTAGGCAGCGCTAAAACACATGAGTCTCAAAATTACAGGGAAACTGTGACCTGTTTCTGAGCATTTGAATACTCATTCTGAGAAATATAACACCCAGAAGGATGAGTGGTGGTGGGAAACGATGTTGTACAGGAAGTGCAGGCCAAACAATACCTCTAAAAAGAATCACAGTTCGTATTTAAAAGTTCATTTATGATGAATCAAAGCAATGGATTATATCAACTTTGCTATCATCACTGGGAAGATACATTTGATGATAAGTTCTAGCATTTACGTGAAGTCTTCTCAAGTATTGATGGACTCTTTGAACCACTAATTGAAAAATTAAAAGGTTGCTAACTACGGACATGGTAATACATCCTAAATTAGCAGATATCACTTCTCAGCAATCAAACAGATATGTAGGCACCTTAACAAGAAAGACGTTCCAAAGGGTGCAGTAAAAAAACTAAAAAGGCCGAAATCTGTGCGTACCAGAGAAAGATCGCCCTAATCAGATGGATGGATAGAGCCTGTATCTCTATCATCTACCAACACAATCCATGTCATGTTGAGTACGTCTTTAAGGGATGAGGCAAGGAAGAAACCAAAGTAGTGATGAATATAATAATACCATGGGAGGATTGAGAATGGACCACATCTGTCACCATGCATCTAAGAGAGAGAAAGAAATATTATAAAAAAAATGATCCGCCTTTTCGAGTATATCGTTGGAATGCTTTTGTATCAGAAGCATGGAGGAAATACACGCATCTAGGTTTTTTAGACTTGGTATAATAGATCGTCTTATCGAAATACATGGGACATGTAAATGAAAAAAGGACGACCATATTTACTATCACTTCGATTGACTGAAGACCTTTTAAGTGATTGCTCCCAATGAAAAGAAGAGTCGACCAGGCAGTGCTTTGTCCCGATGTTGCTCGAAAAGAAATGATTCTAGAAAACGGATGAGGAAGGAAACAAGATATTTTTGCCCCGATTGTGACGTTGGACTATGCTTGTCTCCTAGTTTTAAAATTTACCATACAAAAACTGGATTTTAAAAGGATATTAGATGTAAGTACAATTGTACATTTTCTTTTCTGACATCCATTTTTGTAGTGTTCTTTCCAGTTCACTTATTTCGCCTGGAAAAGCCAACTTTAAGTAATAAAGCGCTTTTTTTTGAACGAAATAAAAATTAAAATTATTTCATAAAATCAATAATTGTAATAGTTTTGACTTGTGATTTGAGTTTATCCCATATTGACCTACATGTGGGTAATTATCGCAAACCCAGAGGTGGATGTAACAATATTTCCTAACCATCTAAATTAAAAAAATAAGAAAGCCATTCTTAACATAAAATGCTCCGATAATAAATGTTTCCTTTATTGTATTCTAGCTAAATTGTATCCAACAAACAACGTCACCCGATCTTCTAAGTACAAAAAATTTATGAAATTTCATAAAACTTGAAATTTCCCATACCTAATTCTAGCGTGCCTAAATTTGAAAAGACGAATAACTTAAACATTAATGTTTTTTGTTGGGAGGAAAACGAAGTTTTTATACTATACATAAGTGAACTACCAAAAAAAAAAAACACTATCATTGATTGGCTTTATTTTCAAAAACATTTTAACAGGTTTATGCACGAAAACTAGTCAAACTATTTCAAAAATTCCACAGTGTGTTTTTAGTACAATCAGTATTTAAAAATGGACAGATGCCACGCCTTTAAATATTCTAATCACCGAGACTTATCAGAAGGAAACCTGCAGTTCAGCACATTGTTTATACACTGGTGATATAAATTAAGAGAATTTGTATATTTTATCGAATTGCATGAAAAGAACTGTCCTGAAGGAAAAACCACTGCTTCTAGATAAAAATGCAAATCTTGTAAGACAAATACGTAAGCGTACACGTATGTTTTTTCGCAAGTTGTTCGAACACAACTTTGTGCATTAATATAAGCATATTTTTTACCCATTCTTGACTTTAGAAATGGATAGTATTTCTTCGAAAAGGCCATCTGGAAAGTGTCCAAAGAAAAGGAGATTTTATGGCAACCAGTTTATTAAAAAAGGTAAGAATAATTTACTATTTGAGAAAGTTTTACCAACAAATGATGTTAACACAAAATCTGCTTCCAGCAGGAAGTTGGCTTGTGTTCAGTCTTCTTTGGAACATAATTTTTCCGTGATGAGTGAAAATTTTAAAAGATATGGAATACTCGATTACATGTTGGTTTTTAATTCTATTCTGTCTGTGTCAAGTCGCACTAAGTGTCATGGACAAATGAAAATAATTGAGAAATCAAGGCGGGGGTTTCAGATAGATTGTTTTACAAGCTGTGAAATGACTGGCAATAAAAAAAAATGCTCAAGAAATAAATAGAAGATCTGTTTTGGTAATGAGATGTATCGGCAGAGGCTTAGAAGACATGAAAACATTCTGCACTATGATGAATCTTCCTGGTCCTGTCGAGAAAAAAAGCTTATGATGCTATAAACAACAAACTCTTGCATGTTACGAAAGAAGTAACATAAGCAAATATGAAGAGAGCAGCAGAAGAAGAAAAATCTTCGTCTTCTGATAACATCTTAACAATCAGCGGTGATAGGACTTGGAAGACGAGAAGACACGCGTCATTAATTGGAGTGTGTTCTGTGATAGGTGCAGAAAAATGTAAAGTTTTAGATAGGGAAGTACTATTGTCTTTTCGTAAAGGATGTGATCTTTACAAACGCTACATTTGGTCTGAAGTACAAGAAATGGCAGAGAGACCATAGGATTTCATGCAGAAAAACATTTCTGGCTCTGCGAGTAAGATGGGGGTAGTTGGAATGTTGAGAATTTTAAATCGTTCCGACAAACTTCACGATTTGAAATATTCCAACTATATAGGAGACGGTGATGTTAAATTTTACAGTGCTCTTTCTGAAAGCAAATTGTAGGGGAATGACCATCTAATTCAGAAAGTTGAATGTGTTGGTCCCTAGCAAAAGCGTAAGGGGAACAAGACTTAGGAAACTAAAATTAATACATGGGAAAAAAAGAAGTTGTCTGGCGGTAAAACTATTGGCGGTAATGGTAGGCTGACTGATAGTTTGATCGATAAACTTGCCCAATACTATGGGAATGCTATTTGAAGAAACTCGACAATGTGAAAGATATGACGGAAGCTATTTGGGCAGTTGGGGTTCATTCATGTAACCCAAATGATGAACACATGCTTTGGTTTTCTCCAACAACTCCAGATACATGGTGTAATAATAACGCTGCAATTAATAAAAAATACTCAGGCAAACTACATCCACAAAAATCTGATAGCTAAAGCATATATTTGATGTTATAAAGCCAGGGTTTGCAGATTTACCTCATCCAACACTACTGAGAAAATGCTTAGGTGGAAAGATGCAGAACCCAAATGAATGTCTGAATTCATTAATATGGAAATTATACCAGAAGACAATTGATTCTGGTCTCCAAGTTGCAGAGATTGCAACAAATCTGGCCCAAATCATTTTCAATGATGGTAGCTAAATACTTTTTTCTGTTATAGATGAGTTTGGATTAAAAATGAACAGGAATAACCTGGTGGACACAGCATTCAAGCTACTGATGTGTCTCCAGATGAGGAGGTGACTTCGAACGCGCTGGGGCAACTCAGCCTACTATCCGGTACAGGTTACGTCGTGACCCAACGGATGGCGATTTTACCTCCTACCTCAGTGGTTCCATGGAGGATGAGTTCAAGACAACCATGAACGCTGGGAGCAACGTTTGATCTCGAGGAGATAGGGGATCATTTGGTCCTTCAGTGACGGATCCATTTCTTTTACTGTGAATGAAGTCCAAATCAAGGGTTCCCTTCGAAGAAGACTGATGAAAATCCTCCATCATCTGTTTAGACTAGAACATTCAGAAAAGTATACCCAAACCCTATCCCAAGGTAAAGCCATTGACTGTGTGGTCCTCCACCAAGCAAGTTCGCACTTCTTGGCTGATCGCGCCTACACAAGGTTCATCGATTGGCGCTTTATACACAAGGCTTGGCTTTACCTCGTCCCACTTAATGCCAACAAGAAATGGAAGGGAGCGGGATTTGACATTAGATGTCGAAAATGTGGAGAATTCGAAGAAACACTACCCCACGTTCTGAACCACTGCATGGCATACTCAGATGCTATGCAGAGGAGAAACAATGCAATTCTCGACAGAGTTCAAAAAGCAGTGGATCATAACGGTAAAATCCTTTCAAAGAATCGTACCATTGAAAGAACAGGGCTTAAACCGACCTCGTTGCTTCGCTGGGGAACAAACTTTACATCACTAATGTTACAATCCTCTTCGAGAATCGTCGAAGAGCCTTTGAAATGGCAATAAATTCTAAGTATTCAAAATATTCTCCTCTCTTGAATTACTTCAAGGCCAAAGGCTTCGACTCTGTCGAGATTGTTTCTATTGTCGTTGGTGCCCTTGGGTCTTGGAACCTCAAGAATGATAGTTTCTTAAAGAAATTTTGTACAAATTCCTACCTTAAGGTTATGCGCAAATTATGTGTCTCTGATTCCATTCAATGGAGAAGAGACATACATATCCAGCATCTCACAGGAAAAGGACACACCCGTCCAGTTGCTGACAATTAAGAAACCACGGACATTGGCGCCAACGACATCCTGGTTCAAGAAGAGTTATAAATATTTTTTTTCCTTTTGATTCCAATTGTTAGAATTATTGTTTTTTGTTGTTTTATTATGTTTCTTTCTCCTCCCCCCTTCCTTCTCTTGTTTTCATTCTATTTTGCAAAGTTTCATTTTCTTGACTTTCTGGTCTCGAACTTCCGGAACTTGTGTGGCATCACTATGGTAACGTAATTCTCATCACTCGATTTTCCCCTTTGGAATACTCGATGTTTGAGTTTGACATTACGTACACATTTGCTTATTACTGGCTAAACGTGACAAACAAGAATCAAGTCTTCGAAAAAAATGAGTTTGGCATCATCTTTTGAGGAACGCAAAGCAAAACGAATGCATAAAACTAAAGTAACAGAGTTGTTCGAGCAAATGGAAGGCACAGCTTACGATCCAGGAGCATTTTAATATGTAAGTTTCGAAACTTAATTTTATAATTGAATGTTATGACATTAAATGCATTTTTCTCAGTTTGAGTTTTTTCACTTATGCGCAGGATATTTCAAAAAATATAATAATAAGGCTACACAGTACCCTAAAAATGACATTTTTATCCAATTTTATTTCTTTGCATTTTCCAGTAGGTCATACGATTGGGAATCTTGGCCCCAAATTTTGGATCTAATAACCAATTAGTTTTTAAAATATTTGAAGTTTTTTGCCTATTGTCAGTCCCTACATTTGACAGCTGAGGGGGCGTGGTTAGTTTCGGTTTCATTTTAGAGCATTTTTTCAGTCTTAAATTTAATTAATTACTAAAAATTTTTTAATAAAATCGATACTTGCAGATAAGTGGTTATTAACTTCAACTTTCATTACTGAAATCGTTTCTGTTTGTTTGTATTTTGAGTTTTTGGTGTGCTTATAGTTACTTAGCTAAAATTGATAAAAAAAAAAAAAAAAAAAGGGTCTTTCTCAAGACTTATATTTATTCTGCATAAAATTTATACAACTTAAAATCTTTTTTACTTTGTTTAAATTAAGTTTTTTCTGTTAAGAAAATGTCATGGAAAAAAACTTTCGCACCTTGCGAAGAGACGTAATATTTCTAAGAGATGGAGTACTGCTGAAAATGACAATTCCAAAAACCAGCCTTTAGCTAATATAAAGACAAGACTTCAGAATATAAATGTTTTGAATACGAGTGCTAAAGATAAAAATAAATATTTCAGTAAAGTTACAAATTAAATTATAGTGGATACTGAATGTTCACAGAATTTATTTACAAATCATTTATGTAATGCTTGTCATACTACAGCTTTAAAACTTTGCTTTGGGCAAAGAAATGGGTTTGCGTATAAAATGAATGTTGCATGTGTTAATTGTGACCAAACCCAAAGTGAAACATGTTCTTCAAAACAGAGAGTTGAAACTAAATTACATCAAATCTCAAATGTTAGTAAGCATCAATTTTTAATGCTCCATTTGATATAATTATGAAATTAGTGCAAGGTATGTTAAGTTTGGGACTTGTCTCGGCGTTCGAAAAATTCTGCATGCACATGAATTTAAATATAATGGCTAGTAATACTTTTGATTCCCACAGGGCAAAAGTTCTAAATGGACATCTCGTTGGCTCAAATCAGCTGTTACTTGATATTCGTAAAGATGTCAGAGAGGCGTATGGCTCAAGGAATAATAAAGATACTGTCGATATTGGAGAGTCATTTGATGGGAGCTGGTTGACAATAGAACATACGTCAAACATCAGAATAGGATGTGTTATGGAGTTACTGACTGGCTTTGGGATAGACTACGAAGTAATGTCAAAACGGTGTGGAGAATAAGAACAGACTAAAATTTGCGCTTGGAGAAGACAATGCTGAATTTCGTATTGGGTACGAAGGACATCAGGATGTTTGTAGTGCTACACATGTCGGATCATCTGGTTGCAATGGAAGTAAATGCAGTTGTGAAATTATGGGAAAGATCTGAGAGCATTGGCTTCCGATACACAACCTTGCTCTCTGATGGGGATTATAAGGCTTTCTTAGAATTAAAAGAAAGGAATGTGTACGGAAGTGAGATTCAAATTAAAAAAGAATGCATCAACCACGTGAGCAAAAGATTGGGAACAGCTATGAGGTACACAGTAAAAAATTGACGAGTGAAAGGTGTAACTCTGGAAGGAAAGAAACACGGTAGTTTGAAAGAAGAGACAATAGAAGAACTAACAATATACTACACTAATGCTATACGCAAAAATAAAGATGACGTAGAGGCAATGAAAACTGCAATTTATGCTACCCTATTTCATTGCATATCTAAAGACCAGAAGCCACAACATAAAAAGTTCCTTTCTGGTATAGACTCTTGGTGCTTTTACCAGTCATCATTAGCACGTGGAAAGAAACCAGCTTTTCATAAAGATTAGGTAAAAACACCAATCAATGAAGTATATTTGCCCAAAATGTTGTCGATTTATCAGCGATTAGCATCAACTGAATTATTAAGCAGGTGTGTCAGATGTTTGACAACAAATTCTAATGAGGCATTACATTCGATGATATGGAACAAATGTTCCAGAAAAAATGCAGCTTCTAAGAGTCGTATGTTGATTGCCGTGTCGAGTGTAATAACTGAATTTAATGTTGGAACATTAAAAGCTTAAGACTTTTGAGGACGTTAATTGCCTTGCAACAAGTTTGTCATTAGAACATTTAGCATACTTTACTGATTATAGGAGAAATTTTTTCAGAAAGAAAATAAAATTTGCAAATTTTAAAGTAGCGCAGCAAAAAATAAAACTTGCTAAATTGCGTCAACTTAAAATTGAAGAAATATTAGGTGCTATGTACAAACCTGGTGGTTTTTAACTTTTTTTAAACTTTTATTTATATCATTATTATTTTTTTTAAGTATATTTTGTTTTAAAACTTTAATGAAATTATTATGTTAACATTAAGCTGAATAATCTGTCATCGTAACAAATGCTATATCGATATTTTGCAAAAACATATTTTGAATAATTAAATATATTTACAATTTTACTTAATTAAAGTAGTGTTTTCATATATTATATAAGTAGTAAAATAATATATTAAAAATTTAGAGATTCGCAAGCATTATTAATTTTTGTTTTTATGCGTTTACAAACTTTAAATGCATTTTTCTCAGACTTTTATTTTTGAAGGCCAATATGTTTCAAAAAAGCAAATAAGTTATGGTGGGGGGTTTCCCCAAACAAGTCAGAAAGGTTTAAAACTGATGGATGAAAAAATATCCAGTTCCTTTCCATCCGTCCGAAAAAGTTGATGTTTCCTCTGTGTCGGACATGTGCTGACGAAAAACAACAAAGCGCATGTCAACATTCCGATGACGAAAGAGCCCTTATTGGCACTTGAGTCTCGGAAGAATTTAAACTGGCAAAGAAAAAAGGATACCACATCTCTCAAGTAAGTCATGAAAAAATATTAAAATCATATATTATTTATTCAATGACTTTATTCCTTTGACACTATTTTTTTTTTAAATTTCAGATTTACGAAGTGTATCATTTTTCAAAATCGTCTGATATGAGGTAGTGACATTTCGGACAGAGCTAATAATATCCTGATCTTGAACCATTGTACCAGTAATAACCGCTAACCGTGTGAATAAATCCCAATCTGCCCGGTTGAAGCGGTAAGTGGGGGGGACGTAAACGCACCCCACTACCATTAACCTGGGAGATCAGGAGAGGGAGGGAGGGAGTGTGAGGTTAATGGCGCAAGAGCCAAAGCAGGCTATGCTGCGCCAAACACTTGTTAAAATCGATTTAAAAAATTAATGGCATTAAAAAAACAAGACCAACACAAGAAATACACAAAAGATAAAAAGTTAAAAATCAAATGTGGTGTAAAAGGCCAATATGTCGTAAAAAAGCAAATAAATTATGGTGGGGGGGTTTCCCTCACCAAGTCAAAGTTTTAAAACAGATGAATGAAAAAAAGTCCGGCGATGATGATCAAACACCGGAGAGAGAGAGAGAGTGATAGTAAGTTTTAATGGCGCAAGAGCCAAATTAGGCTATGCTGCGCCAAACATTTGTTAAAAACTATTCAAAAGTAACAGAATTAAAAACGTAACACAAACACAAATAACACACAAAAGATAAAAAGTTAAAAATCAAATGTGGTGTAAAAGGCCAATATGACGTAAAAAGGCAAATAAATTATGGTGGGGTTTTTCCCCCACCAAGTCAGACAGTTTTAAAACAGATGAATGAAAAAAAATCCGGCGATGATGATCCAACAAAGGACAGTCAATTAAAATGTGATGAATTGAGTAAGGGACATGGCAGGAAGGACACTCGGGAGCATCTTCTCCAAACAAAAGATGTTTGTGTGTAAAACGAGTATGTCCAATGCGAAGGCGAGTCAAGAGAGAGAGAGAGACAGTCGATTTTAATGGCGCAAGAGCCAAAGCAGGCTATCCTGCGCCAAACACTTATTAAAATCGATTAAAATTTAATGGCATTAAAAGAACAAGACCAACACAAGTAACACACAAAAGATAAAATGTTAAAAGTCAAATGTGGTGTAAAAGGCCAATATATCGTAAAAAAGCAAATAAATTATGGTGGGGGGGTTTCCCCCACCAAGTCAGATAGATTTAAAACAGATGAATGAAAAAAAATCCGGCGATGATGATCAAACACCGGACAGTCAATTAAAATGTGATGAATAGAGTAAGGGACATGGCAGGAAGGACACTCGGGAGCATCTTCTCCAAACAAAAGATGTTTAAAAGATCTTTCACCCTTTCAGAAAAAGGACGGATGAAAGAAGGACGAGCACTGCACAATCTGATTAATGACGGGCTGATAGAAATGGTCTTTAATGGGTGAGATGGGAGAGATGACATTTTGAAATGATAATAGAGCGACAGTTTCAGGCGCCGCGAAGCCAAAGGCAGCTGGTTACAAATGACATAGAGGCTCTGCACAGGTGACGTTCGAAACGCACCACAGCAGATTCTCAGAGCATTATGGTGCACTGGGTCAAGTTTCCGCAAGATAGTTTTGCAAGCAGATCCGTAAACGATACAACCGTAGTCGATCCGAGACAGAATCACCGACTGATACACTCGGAGTAATCTCGCCAGGACTTGTCCTGCCGGTCTCAAGCCCGGATAAAGAGGGAGAGGTGGAGGGAGAGCGGTTCAGAACATAGGGACTCCACGGACCCGACACGGTGGGAAGGGGAAAGCCTGCAAGCCCCGGAACCCGTGACGAGAAAGACTGCAAAGATGTCTAGGCGAGTGGATGGACCTGCTCCAGCATCTGGACCTCTCGAGGAACAGATAGAAGGGATTTTGATGATTAACACATCCCCTAGATGGATTGGGCATAGTATAGGTTGGTGACTACTCCTGGACCCACTACGGTGAAAAAGATCGAAAAGAGGTCTAGGTCTCGGGAGTCAGAAACCGATCAATGCAGTGACTGCCCAACCAGAGCACTCGATCTTTAATATCACTTTTATTAGTGATAAAATGTTCTGCTTAATGTTGCTGCCCTCCAAAAAAGTTCCAAGTGGAGTGGTAGGACGATGTGTATGTGCCAATGGAAATATGTCACTCTTACTCAAAATTTCAAAACTCTAATAAAATAGGACACCTAGATCCTATGATTGGATGAACTTAGCATTTCCTACCATTTCGGTGGGGTACCACTTCCCCTTTCAAAAAGCCGAATAAACTAATCAAGAAAAGTTCATCCATTTCGGAACTTTATTAAAAAGCGAAACATATTTCTAAGCACCACATCAAAAAGTCAAAAACATTAAAATTCCTGCATGGACTTATAGCTGGGCAGGTGGGGTATGAGTTATCGATGCGGACGGCACTGAAAGGGGGGTAACCTGCCTTAAATGGCAGCCCCCTAGAAACCGACTGGTTGGGTGCCCCAGGTAACAGAAGCCCTTCGGGTATGGGAGGGGGGCGGAAGCCTCCTGGAAGGTGCAATAAGTTGTGTGGCTCATACTTAACGGTTCAACGGCTCAGCACATTGAAGAGTCCCCGTCGGTCCCTGCGGGCGGAAGTCGGATAGAGCGCAGTGAGAAATCCGCCCATAGAGGCCCGTGCTTAAGAAAGGGGCACGCTGCGACATCAGGTGGACGCATGGGATAGTGAAGGGTACCCTCACACGATAAAATGGGGCCCAGGGTGAGTTGGCCGTTACACCCTGGGGCAAACAAAAACGGCCAAACCCCCTTTCTATTTCTAATCATGGCTACAAACGAAAAGATCTCAGAGTATGTGTTGCAAACTTTTCTTAATGCCAATGAGACAGACGAGGATGCTCTGCCCTCGAGGCAGGTCACCTCAATTACCTCGAGCCCGGCAGTGCTGGGGACTAGCACTCCTTCCCCTATTCAGGGGAAGACTAGTCTTTTGAGGCTCAGCTCAAGAAAGGCTGAGCTAAGAAAATCGAGGAGGAAGAGGAAAAGACCAAGGAAATTAATCCTTGAGAGTAGCCCAAGTAAGTTTATAGCTGCCATGTTCCGAGTGGACATGGTTTTAGACGGCTTACAACTGAAAGAAGGGCAGAAGGTTAAGATTAAACAGCTGTTGTTAGAGGCGGCCGGGATCCTCTGGCAATCGGAGTGTGAACTCCAACAGCTGAAGGCCAGAGTTCCAGTGAGGACTGAAAAGTCCGAACAGGGAACTCAAACAGATGTTGTTACTGTCACAGAAGACAGAACCCGTGCTGAGACTGCGACCAACAGCAGTCAAACAGATGTTGTCGCTGTTCATGAGAACAGTAAAGAAGTTGTTCCTGTTCGCGAGAACAGGAAAAAGGGCAAAAAGTCGGCTTCTCAACCGACAGCCAGCTCTGAAAGGTCATACGCTGCAATGGCGGCAAAGAAACCACCACCAGCACCCCCAAAACAGGCAAAGGGGAGTGAGTGAGTGACTGTAGTGTTTAATGGCGCAAGAGCCAAAGTAGGCTATGCTGCGCCAAACATTCATTAAAATCAATTCAAAAATATTTTAAAAATATAAAAATTTTATGCATTGAGGATACAGGATAAAAAGGTAAAATTTCAAATTTGGTGTAAAAGGCCAATATGACGTAAAAAGGCAAATAAATTATCACCAAGTCAGAAAGATTTAAAACAGATGAATGAAAAAAAGTCCGGCGATGAGGATCAAACACCGGACAGTCAATTATGGCAGGAAGGACACTCGGGAGCATCTTCTCCAAACAAAAGATGTCTGTGAGTAAAACGAGTATGTCCAATGCGAAGGCGAGTCAATCTGACATCGGCTCTTCGCATTGGAAAAAATGGCCATTCTCCGATGATCGGCTTCACCGAGTGTAATTTATTGTTAATTTGTAAATTCCACGATTCCTGCCATGACTGATGAATGAGATTTAAAATGTGACGTTGTATGTCCTCAAATGGGACTGCAAGCTGCAGAGGATTCGTTGCGAACGTGCAGCCGAGTCCGCTTGTTCATTTCCTAAAATACCTACATGACTAGGTATCCAGCAGAATTTTATGTCACAACCACTGCTATACAGCTGAAAAATAACGTCAGCAATTTCAACCACGATAGGATGACTTCGATCGTCAAGATGTGCCAATGTCTCCAGGACACTCCTGCTGTCAGTATATATGACGAACTTTCGAGAACTGGATTTCTCGACTAATTTCAGGGCACAGTAGATGGCGACTGCTTCGGCAGTGTAGACACTGCAGGAAGAGTCGAGCCGGTAACTGTGCCTGATGTCGTTTGAAACGACACCACAGCCGACGTAACCAGTTCCTTTCGATCCATCCGTGTATATAGGAATATAATCCTCATACTGACAGCGATGGAAGGCAAAGATTCTCTGGAGAACAATGGGACATGTGTTGGATTTGCTGTAAGAAGCAAAGGGGTTATGATAAATAAACCTTGGAATATTCCAAGGTGGAAGGGGTTTTTTGAATAATTAATTTTTTATTTGTTTGCAGAGCCTTAATGTTAGGTAATGGAGTCTTACTTTTTGGTTGCGGTTTCTTAGAGATAGGTACAGGTTCAGGAAATTGAGTAGATTTAGATATTTTAGTTGTCTGGGTTGCCGTTGTGTAGCTTTTTCCCAGTACAGGGGTACGGGAAGCGACTACACGGCGAGCCTCGGGATACGACAAATTCTGCAGTGTCTTCACCGTTGTTATTTTTTTCCTCGGCCCACTTAGGGCAAGAACGAGAGTATGCAGGGTGGTTGCCCTGACAGTTGACGCACTTTTCTGCAGCGTTACAGGAAGCACTATCGTGTCCTGTTGCTGTACAGCGAGCGCACGTCAACTGTCCCCTACACGCGTTCTTGGAATGGCCATATCGTTGGCAATTGAAACATCTCAAAGGGTTTGGTATATATGGTCGGACAGAGAGTCGGAGATATGCGGCCTGAACTGTTTGTGGCAGGGTAGGAGTCGAAAAGGTCAAGATGAGGTGCTGGGTGTTAAGCACCTTACCATCTCGCCTAATCGTAATCCTCCGGACACCACAAACCAGCTGGTCCTGCAGATTCTCCAAAATCTCTTCCTCCGACACGCTTTCCAATTCCCTTGAGGATACCACGCCACGAGAGTAATTAAGATTTTTATGTGGTGAAGTTGTCACTGAATAAGGTCCCAAGGACTTCATCTTCATAACAAGTTGTGCTTGTTTAGAATTATTGACTTCTACTAAAATGTCCCCAGAACGCAATTTTTTGATATCTTTAACAGTTCCTACCATACCCTGAATTCCCTTTTGGATCAGAAAGGGAGATATGGTAGCAAAAGTTTCAGTATCTCTTTTTATTATAAAGAAACGGAAGTTCATTTCGGTAGATATGTCCGAGTTTTCTGCAGTTCCATTATCCTCATAAAAATCCACACGATCAGCCCATAGTTCATTGTTCAAATTTAAAGAATTTTTTATAGCTTTAGGAGCCAAAAACGATTTTCCTTTAGTTGTATCGATATTGCCTTAATAAAAAAAATATTTTGACGGAAAGACTTCTAGTTCGATGGGTCCCCGCCAGACCCATCTCCCCACCCTTTCCTAACGCGGAAACGAGTAACCGACGGAGAGATTCGTTTCAGCCGGACAATGTGACCTGCCCCA